>APFE031233028.1:19360-34226 GCA_000404065.3 Pinus taeda | reverse complement strand
CTAATTGGTCAAACTCATCTTGTTGAGAAATCTACCAAGTTTGACCCGAGAGAGCCTTCTCATACCTCGTAGGGCTAGCTACGAGGTGAAATGGTTTGATGTAGCTTTGAGGTTTGTCTATCTCAGCCTAGGTGAAATCTCAAACGCTAACACATGTGACCTTGGGAAAATCGTCATAACTTTTGTTTTGAGAATCATATTGCAATTTCATAAGAAGTTACAGAAAGAGGACAAACTGTAGTTTCTTGTATATATTTTTAAGACCCGAAGGTCAAAACAGTGACATGTGGCACTTCATACAAGTTCGCTCTTCTGAAAAGGTATATAATCAGGTCATCTTGGGAGATTGTACATAACTCTTTTTGGAGAATCTAAATTTGATTAGACTGGTGGCATTGGAAAGAGGACGCAGAGGGCTACTGCAGGTCGTAATTTCAGAACTGGAAGAACCAAAATTACAGAGTTATAGTCGTTTCAAGATCGAGCTCCTAAAATCAAGAAAAGGCCATATGAGGAAGTTTGATGGCAAGGATCCGGTAAATTGGATACTTCAGATGGAGCAATATTTTGATCTACATGGTGTACCACTGTTACAAAAGGTATGTATTGCATCTTCATATTCCGGATCAATTTTTATGGTATAAAGGGCTTTGTTCTCATAAACAACTTGTTACGTGGTCAATTTTCACAGAGGAAATGATAGCACATTATGAGGATACAAAGAGCAAAACCTTCTTTAGAGCAACACCACAATAATTGGAAAGAGAAAAAGGGCTTTGGTACAAAGTAGAAAGTAAAATTATGGCAAGAAGGAAGTCTACCCCTCACAAATATAATAATGGAAGTGTTGTTTCTCCTGGCCTTCCACAACCTACAAGGGTTACACCACAACAATTGGAAGAATAAAGAAAAAAAGGGTTTTGTTACAATTGTGATAGAAAATGCACTAAAGGTCATAAGTGTGCTAAGAAGAAATTATTTTACATAGAGTATGAAGAGGAGGAAGAAAAGGATCAAGAAACATCAAAAGAAGAGGATATGTGCCAGGACCCAACCCTAGAGAAAGAAGAAATGAATCCGACCATATCTTGTAAAGCATCGGCAAGAATTACCACTCCTCAAACTCTCAAGATAGAAGGACATATCAAGAAGAAAAAAGTTGAAGAAGTGAAAGATCACATCGAGAAAGAAGAAATGAATCCAACCATATCTTGTAATGCATTGGCCAGAATTACCACTCCTCAAACTATCAAGATAGAAGGATCTATCAAGAAGAAAAATGTTCAAGAAGTGAAAGGTCACATCGAGCATCAAAAAATGAATCCGACCATATCATGTAAAGCATTGGAAGAAATTACCACCCCCCAAACTCTCAAGATAGAAGGACATATCAAGAAGAAGAAGGTTCAAACAGTGAAATATTAGGAAGAAAAGTATCAAGAAACATCAAAAGAAAAGGATACTCACTAGGAACCAACCCCAGAGAAAGAAGAAATGAATTCGACTATATCTTGTAATGCATTCGTTGGAATTACCACTCCTCAAACTATGAAGATAGAAGGACATATCAAGAAGAAAAAGGTAATAGTGTTGATTGATTCGGGAGTACCCATAATTTTATTAATTGTAAGATAGCCAAGGACTTGAATTGCTTCCTAGATCTAGCATCAGAGTGTCAAGTGACTGTTGTAAGTGGTGGAACCATAAATTGCTCTGGAAAGTGCCATAATATCAAGCTATCCATGGGAGAATATTTATTGAATAGCCCAATGTTTTCCGTTCCAATGGGTGGTGCTGATGTTGTACTAGGAGTCCAATGGCTACAATCCTTGGGTACAACAACTTTTAATTTTCAAGAACTTTTTATGAAATTTTCTTCGGAAGGAAAGGAAGTTGAATGAAGGGGTATCATATGGAAACCAGGAAAGATAATCAACTCTGACGGAATGACAAAGATTCTAACGAAATAAAAACGAGGCATAATTGCACAATTATTTTCACTAACTGTTCGCACACCGAAATCATGTATTTCTCCAGATCTCCAAAATGTCTTGGACCATCATTCCAAGGTATTTGAGACTCCCAAAGGTCTCCCACGTATTCATGATCATGATAATGATATTCATTTTATTCCAGGATGTGTTCCTCCAAACGTCAAGCCTTATAGATATCCATATGCCCAAAGGAGTGAAATTGAACATATGGTTGCAGAAATGGTAGAGGTTGGTACAATTGTCCAACCAAATGTGATAAACAAAGGAAGGTATGAATGGAAGAATGGCAAAGCAGGGTGAGAACTCATTCAAAAGTTGTCGAATATCCCAGTTCCAACAATATTGCCAAAACTTGACAAGGAAGGAAAAAACATATTGGAACCTGAAGCATTTATAGAATAGAGATCGACATTATGAAATCGATCAATTTCAAAGATCCCATCAAGTGGAAGAACTACTGTTTTAGATTTCACATGGTAGGAAAGATTTTATACAGAAGCATTCAAGAACTGCTCAGTGTTTGAGGAACATTTTTTGAAGAAGAGGTGCATGTTAGGCCCCTATACTCTTAGGTAACCCCTTATTGTTATTTTTAGCTCCCTTATTTATGTTGTTTACCCATGTAGTCCCATGATAATCCCATTTGTTTTATTATTGTCCCCATAGAAGCCACTATTTTTATTATTGTGCCTATTTTATTATTGTTATGTGGGCTTT
The DNA here is from genome assembly GCA_000404065.3 of Pinus taeda. Taxonomy (NCBI): domain Eukaryota; kingdom Viridiplantae; phylum Streptophyta; class Pinopsida; order Pinales; family Pinaceae; genus Pinus; species Pinus taeda. The sequence goes on along the minus strand of APFE031233028.1, from coordinate 31,515 downwards.
GATTTTATTTACGACCCTTAGACTCCTATATATAGAAAGGCGTCTTGTATTTGCATCATCCAAGAATTGTTCATTTGTGTAATGTAAAGGAGGTTGCCCCCTCGAAGAGGCTTATTTCTAAGGCATTGATCTATCTTTTCTATCTTTTTGTGAGTTGATTTCATAACACAACAACCAATGCATATTGACTGGAGGTTTATTGTAGTAGGCAATATCAATGTATCCACTTCAAATATGTCAAAATTTGTATTTACCTACTTAGGATATTTGTATGTGAAATGATGAGGTCAAATGTCCAAATCTTTCAGTATTCTCAGAACAAAACTGGTGTCATTAGTATATTAAATTTTACTTAAGTTAGACTAATTAGGAGGTTCATTTTAGTCTTTATAAATTACAATATGATTTTAGCTAATCTGCATAATATCCTTTTAAAAAATAGATGGTAATATAGTTGAAAAATTAATGATATTGGGCACATTGCTAAAGATTGTTGTTTGATCTTTTGGTTAAGAATTAATATCCATGTGTATTGAGTTTTACTTCATTGTGTGTTTAATGTAATGTGTGGAAAATATGGGATATTAATGTAATTTCCTCATGGAAGGGATTATCTATCTATATAAATGGCTTCTATTCTTGATGTTATTTTTATAACTAGAATATCTCCACGGTACAAAGACTACATTTTTGTGCACCTTACCTTCCCTCCAAGCATAAGGAAATATTAATGAATAACTTACAATATTTAGTTATGCATGATTGAAGGGTCATAGTCTCGTGGAAAACCCCCAATGGAATCGATCCATGCAAATTGTTTCTGTGAAAATGGCCTGAATCATCAACAACATAAGCACAAGTTTAAGATAACAAGGTATAAAATGCATATTCTTATACGTAGGTAAAAGTTATCCCATATAAAAATGTAATACTCACAAGTCACTGCAATTAACAAGCTCCTTTAGCTCGATAGGAAATTCTCCACGGATCGTATTGTTGGACAGATCAAATAAGTAGAGACTCGTAATATTACATAGTAACGTGTCTCTGCATTTACTTCATGTCAAGCAAGCAAACAACTGCTAAGATAGCAATAACATAGGTTATTGGAGAATTTTTTTTTTGAGATGACACATTAAAACAAAAAAAGGAGAGGATAGAAAATTTCATGAATCAAGACTCTTAGTATAAAGTTTTCAAACATAGCGTGAATGAATTTGTCCTTTAATTTCACAATTGTGAGGGACCAATTTTGCCACTTATCATTGAATTCTTAAAAGATATTCTCACGAAATTTTTTTATGATGCCAATATAATCATGGTCAAATAACAATTAGAATGGGGAATTTCATAATTGTGAGGAACCAACTGTGCCACTTATCATTGACTTCTTAAATGACATTCTCACGAACAAGGATTATGATTCCAATATCATCATGGTCAAACAACAATTAGAATGGGTAATTTCATAAGTGGTGAGAAAGATTCAAGATTTAGATGACATCATCACATGGTAAGAGCAATACAATTTTATCCCAACCAATGTAAACTCCTTTCTACAAAGTGAATATATTGGTTTTCCACCAACATTTATTAAACCAAATTTATGAAATTCATTTGAAGACATTGAGTCACTACAGAAAGAAAATGATGGGCGCCTAGTTGAGGCTATGGAAATTATTGACTTAGATAAAATACAATGGTCCAAAAAGACAACAAATAATACCATTCTTTTATAGTTTGGACATTTTACATGAGTGAAATAAGGATAAGAAGCAACAAGTAACTAAGTTAACAACATCATATAATAAATGATGAGGGATTTTAATAATGTTCTCCTTACTACTAAAGAATTTATATTAAGATTTCATCATACAATTAGACCAATTTATAATTAACAAAAACGTTATCCATTGCATTGTGAATTAAGGTGATATGAGATTACTTTGTTATGAAATGTTTTATTTAAATCATTTACTTATAAAGGTTCCGGAATCTTAATGAAGAACATTTTCGTAAATCCTTTGGAGTGGAGTGTTGTGCATTACCTTCACTTTGAACATATCTTGGTTGGAATCTACCTGAAACATAACATATCATAAAAAAGAAACATTAGTAAAGAAACAAAATTGCATAAATTTTGGCTTATTTCTTCTATGCTAGTGTTTCTTATGCCATTGCCTTATGACGTTTCCTTTGCAACATGTCGTACAAATGCTAGTTTAGCACCTATCATGGGGTTTTAGGAATATGTTGCTGATCAGTTCATTCATGATTGTTAAAACTAATTTTCCTTGGTATTATATGCTTTAATGTATAATAAAGCTTGCTCTCAACTCGTTTAATCCCGACGAGAGGGGAAGCTTAATTATCGTATTTTCTTGTCCATTAAGCAGAGGTAAGTTATTTTTCTATGTGATTGAGAAAGAGTTCGACCATTAATTTGTCCTCTAGCTTCTCTTTATGCGATTCCATAGATGAAGAACCTGGAAGCATTATGTCTAGCCAATTAAATAATGCACAAAATGTGTACTTGACTAGTCATAGCACAATTCTCTAGGTAGTGTTCCTTACTATAGGTTTGATTGGGGTGGAGATTTGGGGAAGTGGGGTCTTAATTTGTGGGGTTTTTCATCTTCTTTGGTTTTCATCATCCCAAAGGGTTTTTCTAGCTATATTCCACCATATTACAGTTCCATCTCTTTGTATTTCTATTATATGTTCAAAGTGGTGCCAAAATATTGACATAGTTTTCTTGTTTTGCAGGGCCATAATATTGGCATTTTCTTCTTTATTACAGGTCTAAGGTTGTGTAAGGAACTCCTCTCCTATTCTATGTTGTACGAGGGAGACCACCGTTGATACTAGTTGACGACTAGAGTTGGAGCATGGTAGATTATTAGCATCATGCAAGACATTGTTGGTTGCAAAGTGTGGTAGTGAAATACACTTGCAAGGACCTACTTTTAGGATGATTAGTCAAGATGACGTGGTTTAAATGTATCAATTTCATTATTTAGTGCACAAAAATGTATGACCATCATGCTAATGTTCTTAAAATTATTTCTTGCACTTTTTTTTTATTTCTTTGGAAAGACTTGCAAATTGTTTGTTACAGAGAAAGCGGAGGTGATTTTGTTAATCTCCTTGGAAAGTTTTCACATATATGTTTATATATTTCTATGTTTTTGAAAATGTGTGCTTAGTTATGCACAATAAAAGATAAGTTAAGGATATTGTTTTTGTTAAAATTGGAAACTATGGCCAAACTCCATGTGGGTCAGCTTATTTATGGCATTTGATATTTTTATTGGATCCCTCTCATCGAGAGGTGTAGGATTGATCTAAATATCATTCGATTCTGATAAGTATTTATGGAGATATGAATTTATTTTGATTATGGAATTATTATCAAGCCGACCAACAACTTATGTAGGCTCAGGAAGCCCAAACGTCATGTATATTCAACCTATAAGTTTTTGGAATAAATAGAAGAGGATTTGATTCCATTTGCAAGACACATTCTTCATGTGATCTCCTCCTCTCCACGTCTTGGGTTTTTGGTGAAGGAGGGGCACTAAGAAGAATACGATGGCCTTGTATGATGCCCTAGCTACTATAAGTTACCCTAGCTGTAGGTCAAGGGAAGGCTCCTATCCTCTGCCCAAAGGAGTTCCAATAAACAGTCAACATGATGCCCTAATCTGCTCACAAGTATTGCCCTAATCCACTATACAAGGAGACTCTTAGATGCAGTAAAAGGAGACTTTAATTCATGGTTAAGGAGAGGCCTAACCCGTAGTAAATGGAGGACTGATATGCAACAGAGGAGGCTCTTATATCTGCATCACCAAAGCCCTAATCCATTATCATAAGGAGGCTCCTAAGCCATAGTCTATAAGTGACCCTTAGCCATAGCTAAAGAAGACCTGACCGCAGATATATCAAGCCCAAATTCACATCTAAGGAGAGACCTTCATACGCAGCAAAATGAGTCATAATGTAGCAAGAAGAAGCATGAAACAAGCATGAATAGCTGAAGGTAACAACACAGAGATAGAGGTTGTTCCTAGGCTTGGGTCAAGGACTATTTGCAAGGGAAAGGAGTTACAACATATTACACTGTTGTGTTGATGGTTATTGGAAGTAGTTTGGTGGAAGACTGTAAGCCTATATAGCTACCACACTAACGTCAAAGGGCAACATGGTAATGGGCAACATGATAATGAGCAGCATGATAAACAACAGTGATAGAATGGCATACTTGTAGCAGCCCTATCACATTGAACAATAGTGATAGAATGCCATCTGTTAGAACAACAACATGATGATGATGCACATTAGTATGGGAAGGATGATGATGGATAATATCATGAACATGGGCAGCATGAATTTGAATGAGATCACAGACATGAAGGGCAACATGAATTTGAATGAGATCATGGACATGAAGGGCAACATGATAATGGACAACATGATAATGAGCAACATGATAAACAACAGTGATAGAATGGCATACCTATGGCAACCCTATCACAATGAACAATAGTGATAGAATTCCATCTACTAGAACAACAACATGATGATGATGCACATTAGTATGGGCATCATGATGATGGATATGATCATGGACATGGGCAGCATGAAGTTGAATGAGATCATGGACATGAAGGGCAGCAAGATGATGGATAAGATCATGGACATGGGCAGCATGAAGTTGAATGAGATCATGGACATGAAGGGCAAGATGATGATGGATAAGATCATGGTCATGGGAAACATGATGATAATCATGATTAGTGCAGCATGGTGCAATATGCAGTGGTACAGCAAGAGAACCAGATGAAACACGATGATAGGTGAAGGAGTCACCTTGGAGAATCAGTTGAAGCAGAATGTCTTCAACTGATCTCATCGTTATATGAAATGATCTATGCTAGATCCAGATAAGTCATAGTGTTGACTGACGTTGTAAATGTACTATCTCTCTCTCTTTATTTCTCTGCTGAACTTTGAAGAACATAAAAGAAGAATTGATAAAGGTTTTCCCCACATTGTGGGGTTTGTCCCTGGCTAGCGCCACATCTTGTGTCCTCTTGTCTTGGCTTGTCTTCTGCGATTTATATTCATGTTGTATCTACAGTTTATCTTAATGCTGATTTGATTTCTAACTGTGAAAATTTAAATAAATTTCTCTAGCGTAGAACATACCTAAAATTAACATTGTATCAGAGCTGAGGTGAAGACAATGCCCAAGCAAGAGTGAAAGATCAATCACCAAAGACAATAGGGATAAGACAAAAGGATCAATGAGTTTCACATATCTCTTCTAAGTTCACTAAGGGTGAAGTGGAAGCAGAGAATATTATCAGAATGGCACATTGGAAGATCATTTCATTGGGAATTTCAGATCTAAGGGTGGAAGGAAAGGCAGATGCCTTGGTTGCAATAAGTTTGGCCATCATGCAAAGGTGTGTCTGAGTGGCAGAGACACATACCTTGATGCAGATAAAAATCATTCCAGCGACATATTCAATGATCAAAGGAATGACTAATAATGCAGGTCATCAAGGAAATGGTCAACTCTTCAAAGAAGTCAAGGAACCCCAGAATCAATTTTAAGCACCTGATCGCAAGAATAACCTGGTGTCCATCTCAGAAATTGAAGTCAAAGGTTTCAGGGTGGCACTCATTGATGGAAAGTTATGTGTTTGAAAATATATTTTTTTCAAAGATGTTTTAGAGTTCAGGGTTGTATCAAGTCCACTAGGGACCATGTCCATTGACTCAACATCGGAGGTCTGTGAGTCAGATGGTGACCGAGATGCCTGAATTCAAAAAGAGCATGAAGGTACTTGTCTGAGATGTACCGAAAGAAAATATTACAAGGGGACCATTCCCCTCATGTAGCAGGCCCACAGGTTTGGAACAACCCGTGGAGTTTGAGATTCATGAACAGGGAATCTCATGTATACAAGTGGAAGAAAGCCCTCTATGGCTTGAAGCAAAACACCCTAGGCATAGTATGAGAGGACTGATAGCTATTTGATGAAGCTGAGATTCACTAGGAGTGAAACCAATCTAAACCATTACCTGAAGGATGTGGATGATAGACCTCTCATACTGGCACCTTATGCGGAAAAACTATTTTTGACAGGTGCATGCCCTCTCATTTGTAGAAGTAAGAGGGAGTTGGATTTCGGACATATGTTTTGCAGTTAGCATGGTGAGCTCATATTTGGTTGAGCCTCACTAGATTGATGCCAAGAATCTTCTAATATATATTCGGGGCAAAATCTCTCATGGATTGAGGTACATTGTCGGAAATTTGAAAATTGCATGATTATTCGAATGTTGATTGGGCATGCAGTGTGGAGGATCACTAGAGCACTTTTTAGTGATGGTTCTCTTTTGATTATGCTTCGATATCATGGATGAGTAGGAAGTAGAAGTCGGTTGTTATAAGTACTACCAAGACCAGATACATAACTACGAGTATGACCTCATATGAAGTTTCCTGGTTGTGGAAACTCTTCAGAGAGTACACATGATGAATACCGCTGTGATTCTTTGTGACAACCAAAGCTGGGATTCGATTATTGAGGAATCTTGTATTCAATGATTGCTCCAACAGATAGACATCAGATACTGCCTTATCTGGGATATGGTAAGTCGATGATCAAGGAGGCTCCATCGCACTAAGATGATGTACAGGTCGCTAGTCAGAGCCCCAGGGAAAGATCAAATTTGTGATTTTCTCGAACGACTTAGAGTCGTCGAGAGACCCATGTAAAAGGGTCTTGCATGTTACATACATTGAGCTCTAGGAGCTATAGGGGCTTGTGGTTCTTACTGGAGCAACATATGACCACAGGGTGACTCACCCTCCCTTGGTGGTGTGCAGTGGGACAAGATGATTCACTCCCTTGTGGGACAGGATGATTCACTCTCCTGTGGACAGGATGATTTTCTCTCCTATGAACAAGATGATTCACTCTCTTGTGGGACAAGATGATTCTCTCTCGTGGGACAGGATGATTCACTGTCCTGTGGACAGGATGATTCGCTCTCCTGTGAACAAGATGATTTGCTCTCTTGTGGGACAAGATGATTCACTCTCTTGTGAGACAATATGATTCTCTATCCTATGTAGCAGGATGATCAGTTCTCCTGTGAGGTCTGGATGATGTGTTCTCCATGACAATTATGTAGTAGGATGATTAGCTCTCTTGTGAGGCCTGGATGATGTGTTCTCCATGGCGATTGTGTAATAGGATGATTAGTTCTCCTATGAGGACAAGATTGATTAAGTTCTCCTGTCAAGGCATCCTACCCATGCAGTCTCGGACTCATGGGAAGTACCTCTCATCTGATCAATGAGCAGGTAAATGAGGATAGGGACCAAATAGTATCGATGGATGCATTGTTGTATCTACCATACTCCCTACGCTAGGATGGCCATCATTGATCTGGGATCAATGATACTGGTCTGGGACCAGTGGTAGGAGTTGTACCTACTATGACGCTAACTTTAGGTCGGTTGAGATTGGTCTGGGACTAGTGGTACATACTCTGAGACTGACTTAGGGTCAGTGGAAGACTAGTCTGGGACCAGTGAGAGTGGTAGATGCTATGACACTGACTTTGGGTTGGTTAAGACCGATCTGGGACCAGTGGTACACTCTCTGAGATTGATGATACTGGTTTGGGACTAGTGGCACGCACTCTGAGACTGACTTCGGGTCAATGGAGAATGGCATGAGACATTCTCAATCAATTCTTCTTCTTCATGGTTTAGTAGAGCTAAGTTGAGCAGAGCAGAGTAGAGCTAGCAGAGCTAAGCAGAGCAGAGTGGAGCTAGAAAAGCTCAGTAGAGCTAGCAAAGATGGGCAGAGCTGAGAAAATTTGAGCATGGCAGTGCAGGGCACTAATGGAAGAGATAATACTGTTGTACATATGGATCAACGGATGGAGTTCTCCCTAGTTGAGAGGGAGTGTTAAAATTGGAAACTAAGGCCAAACTCCATGTGGGTCGGCTTATTTATGGCAGTTGATATTTTTATTGGATCCCTCTCATTGGGAGGTGTAGGATTGATCTAAAGATCATCTGATTTCGATAAGTATTTATGGAGATATGAATTTATTTTGATTATGGAATTATTATCAAGCCGACCAACAACTTAAGCAGACTCAAGAAGCCAAAACATCATGTCTATTCAACCTATACGTTTTTGGTATAAATAGAAGAGGATTTGATGTCATTTGCAAGACACATTCTTCATGTGATCTCCTCCTCTCCACATCTTTGGTTTTTGGTGAAGCAGGGACACTAAGAAGAATACACTAGCCTTGTATGATGCCCTAGTTGTTGTACGTTGCCCTAGCTACTATATGTTACCCTATTCGTAGGTCAGATGTGCCCTAGCTATAGGTCAAGGGAAGGCTCCTATCCTTTGCCGAAAGGAGTTCCAATAAACAATCAACATGATGCCCTAATCTGCTGACAAGTATTGCCCTAATCCACTGTACAAGGAGACTCTTAGGTGCAGCAAAACGAGACTTTAATTCGTGGTTAAGGAGAGGCCTAAACTGCAGTAAATGGAGGTGTTAGAAAATTATATATTACAGAGCAATGGAACACATATAATATTGCATAAATATAAACACAAAAAGTGCATAAAACCAGAGAGACACAGATATACGTGGTTCACCTAGTTTGGGCTACGTCCACCCCAAACAGCTAGTCCTTCCTTTCTATTATCCAGCAAAATGAAGAGACACACCCTACAATAGATCCATTGCAATATACTCTATTTTCTATATGAGTCTCACCTCTCTATTTCTCGCTCGGAGAATACACATGTATTACACAGCCTCAATACAATGCCCTCATACAAAGAGAGGGGTTTCCTTCTAGGGAAAAAACCCTAAACTAATCATAAGTTCTATCGTCAGATCATCCACCTAATGAACGGCCTAGATTGACTAGAAATTACTATACTTTTACAAGGCAATTTTACATATGTTTTTATCTTTGGGGGCGCTACCCCTGAAACCCTCGCTGGGGGACCATTGGCCCCGAGACCCTCCAACAGGGGGGGGATCGACCCCCCTGAACCCCCATTGGGGGGACAAGTCCCCCTCGCAAACCCCCGCATGGAGGGTTGTACAAACTGCTTGGGTTATACATCTCCCTGAAACAAAGACCTCTAAATAATCATGCTCCACACCCAACAATCTCCCACTTGGAGAATGATTGTAGCAACTCCACTGCTGCTTCATTTGCTAGAGAATGACTCCTCTTTGGACCTGGATGTTTCTCATCTTCATCATCATCCTTGAAGACCAATTGAAACTGAGCATATTCTCAGTTTCTCCCTTGTTACAACTTTTGTTAGCATATTTGCAGGATTCTGGCTAGTGTATATCTTTTCTAGCTTCAACTCTCCATCTTCCAACACTGATCATATGAAATGGTACTTGAGTTGTGTGTGTTTAGTCTTGGAATGAAATGCTGAGTTCTTTGGAAGATGAATGGCACTTTGGCTATCACTGTATAACGTGCCCAGATCATGCTTCTTACCCAATTCACACATAAACCTTTGTAACCAAATCATTTCTTTACTAGCCTCTATAGCAGCAACATACTCTGCTTCTGTTGTTGAAAGTGCAACAACACTTTGGATTTTTGAAACCCAACTAACAGCTGTTCCACCTACAGTAAATACATATCCTATAGTGCTCCTCTTGTTATTTTTGTCACTTGCCATATCTGCATCAACATATCCTTGTAGAGAAATGTTTGAACCACTAAAGCATAATGCTTGATTTGTGGTACCTTTCAAATATCTGAGAACCATTTCACTGCCATCCAATGTTCCTTTCCTGGATTGTTCATGTACCTGCTTACAACTCCCACTACATGTGCAATATCAGGCCTTGTGCAGACTATTGCATACATTAAGATTCCAACTGCTGATGCATATGGAACTTTAGACATATAATCCATGTCTTCTCGGGCCTTTGGGCACATTTCCTTACTAAGTTTGAAATGGATAACAAAAGGTGTACTAACTGGTTTTTCATTGTGCATACTAAATCTTTTCAACACCTTTTGTATGTACTCATTCTAAGACAATGTTAATTTGCAATTATTCCTATCTCTAGTTATTCTCATACCAAGGATTTGTTTTGCAGCTCCCAAATCCTTCATTGTAAATGAATTTGCCAATTTTCCTTTGAGCACATTTATTTCCTGGATGTTAGACCCTGCAACAAGCATGTCATCCACATACAATAACAATATAATATAGTTGCCATCATTTTCCTTTTTTAGATAAACACAATGATCAGAGTGACATCTAGTATAACCTTGTTCAGACATAAACTTGTCAAATTTTAGATACCACTGCCTTGGAGCTTGTTTTAATCCATAAAAGCTCTTCTTCAACCTGCACACTAGTTTCTCCTTCCCTTTCACCTCATATCCTTGTGGCTGCTGCATATATACATCTTCCTCCAAATCCCCATGGAGAAAGGTTGTCTTTACATCTAATTGCTCAAGATGCAAATCTTTAACTGTTACTAGACTTAAATAGTTATGATTGAAGTCATTTTAACAACAGGAGAAAATACTTCATCAAAATCAATACCTTTCTTCTGTGCAAACCCCTTTAGCACAAGTCTAGCTTTGTACCTTTGTTTTCCTCCATCTTCTTCCTTTAGCCTGTAAACCCATTTATTCTGCAATTTAGTTTTACCTACAGGCAACCTGACTAAGTCCCAAGTTTGGTTATGCATTAAGGACTCCATCTCTTCTTCCATGGCTAGCTCCCACTTATTCTTGCTTTCAACATGCATTGCTTCTTCATAACATTCAGGTTCCCCAGAAACAATCAACAATAAATAATATAATGAAGGAGAGTATCGTCTAGGGGGTATACTTATCCTGGTAGATCTTCTAACACCACTTTTAGGTGTTTAGGGTGTCTATTGCTATTGTGGTGGTTGTTGTTGTTGTGATTGTTGATTATTATTATTTTTAGGCACCTTTACTTTTTTAGTGATCTCATCAAGAACTATGTATTCCTTGTTTTCTTTTTCCTGTTTCTTTTCCTGCAAATGATTCTTATACAAGACCTTTTCATTGAATATTACATCTCTGCTCCTAATGATTTTGTGATTTTCATAATCATATAAGTGATAACCAAAATCCTTAACACCATATCCAATAAAGGTAAATTTCTTTGATTTTGCGTCAAGCTTTTTTCTATTTTCTTTATTAATATGGACAAAGGCCTCACAACCAAAAGGCTTTAAAAAAGAGCAGTTTACCTTTTTACCTATCCATGCTTCCTTTGGAACACCACCATCCAAGGAACTTGAAGGCCCTCTATTTATTAGATAAAGAATAGTATCTACAGTATCTGCCCAAAATTGTAAAGGCAATCATGCATGCAATCTCATGCACCTTGCATGCTCCATGATTATTCTGTTCGTCCTTTCCGACACACCATTTTCTTGTGGTGTTCTTGGAACCGTCTTCTCTCTATGAACTCCATGCTCGGAACAATACCTATCAAACTCTTTGTTGCAATATTCACCTCAATTTCTTTTCTGTCTCAATCTCAACCAAAGCTTTCCATTTCTTGACAGTATCAAATACATCAAATTTATTCTTAATACAATAAATCCAAGTTTTTCTATTTGCATCATTAATAAAATTAACATAATAACGAGAGCCACCGAGAGATGATACCTGAGCAGGTCCCCATACATCTATATGCACAAGATCTAATTTTTCGCTCTTCTTTTCTTTCCCAACTCTAAGAAATCTGACTCTCTTCTATTTTCCATAAATGCAATTCTCACAGAAGTCCAAATCACATTCTTCAAACCCGCCAAAAAATTCCTTGAGTGAAGAATCTTCATCCCCTTTTCACTCTTGTGTCTGAGCCTATGATGCCATAATGTTGCATCTGCTCCTTTCGAAGTTAAAGCATTAACAGAGTTAGAAATAACATTGCATAAATACAATGTACCAACCTTTTCGCCTTTTGCTATTACCAGGGCTCCTTTTGTGACCTTCCAAGCTTTACCTGTGAAATTTTTCACACAACCTTCACCACCTAATTGCCCTGTTGAAATCAGATTTT
>APFE031233028.1:0-19340 GCA_000404065.3 Pinus taeda | reverse complement strand
AACATAGTCATGAAAATATTTCTTATCAGGTGTGGCATGGAATGAGGCCCCTGAATCTACCACCCAGGAATTAGTAATATTTTCGAAAGAAAGAATCAAAGCATATTGTAACACATCACCTGTCACATTTTCTTCATGATTATTTTCTTGCTGTGCATCTCCTTCTTTTCCCATCCGAGATCTACAGTCTTTCTTTGGGTGTCCTTTATTTCCGCATTTCCAGCACACTATCCCCGGTCTGGACTTGGATCTACCTTTCCTTGATTTACTGCGATATCCTGAGCTCTTTCCTCTTTCCATTTTTCTTCCCCTAGACTCTATACTTAAAGCATTACCTGATGTCTCACCAGAGCTTTTCTGTCGTATTTCCTCGCTAAGGATAGCACTAACAACATCATCAAATTTTAAAGTACTAGATCCAGAAACATAGTTACTAATGGCCATTGCTAAACCATTCCAACTTTCTGGCAATGAGCACAAGAATAACATATCTCTAACTTCATCTTCAAAGTTTACCCTTACAGAACTTAGCTGACTTGTAACAATATTAAAATCATTTAAATGGTCTACAACAGATCCACCTTCTGACATCTTCATATTAAATAATCATTTCATAAGAAATACCTTGTTTGAGGCCGAGGGTTTTTCATATAGTTTTGCCAATGCCTTAATCAAACCCTCTGTCATTGTTTCCTTTGAAATGTTGAAGGAAATTGATGCTGTGAGGTACAACCGTACTGTTCTGAGTGCCTTTCTATCGAGAAGGTTCCATTCTTCATCTGTCATACCCATCGACATCTTTGTTTTTCCGCCCAATGGTAGGTACAGATCTTTCTGATACAGATAATCTTCCATCTGCATCTTCCACAGTGAGAAGTTTTGGCCGTTAAATTTCTCGACCCTAAACTTACCATCTTCTTCCATTGCTCCCACTCGAACCAGGAACCCTTCTCTCCTGCGAGTTTGTTAGCCAAATATACCTTCGGCTCTGATACCAGTTGTTAGAAAATTATATATCGCAGAGCAATGGAGCACATATAATATTGCATAAATATAAACACAGAAAGACACAGATATATGTGGTTCACCTAGTTTGGGCTACGTCCACCCTGAACAGCCAATCCTTCCTTTCTATTATCTAGAAAAATGAAGAGACACAACCTACAGTAGATCCGCTGTAATATCCTCTGTTTTCTGTCTCAGTCTCACCTCTTTATTTCTTGCTTGGAGAATACACATCTATTACACAGCCTCAATACAATTCCCTCATACAAAGAGAGGGGTTGCCTTCTAGGGAAAAAAAAACCTAAACTAATCATAAGTTCTATCACCAGATCATCTGCCTAATGAACGACCCAGATTGACTAGAAATTACTATACTTTTACAAGGCAATTTTACATCTGTTTTTAGCTTCAGGGGCACTGCCCTCGAAACCCCCGCTGGGGGACTGTTGGAACCAAAAACCCCCTAGCCGGGGAGGATCGGACCCCCCGAACCCTCGTGGGGGGGACAAGTCCCCCCTTGTGTGGAGGGGTGTACAAACTTCATGGGGTATACATCCAGCTGAAACAAATACCTCTAAATAATCATGCTCCACACGCAATAGGAGGACTAATACACAACAAAGGAGGCTCTTATATCTGCATCACCAAAGCCCTAATCTGTTATCATAAGGAGGCTCCTAAACCACAATCTAGAAGTGACCCTTAGCCGCAGCTAAAGAAGACTTGGCAGAAGATATATCAAGCCCAAATTCACAACGAAGGAGAGACCTTCAGCCGCAACAAAATGAGTCATAACACAACAAGAAGAAGCTTGAAACAAGCATGAATTGCTGAAGGTAACAACACAAAGATAGAGGTTGTTCCTAGGCTTGGGTCAAGGACTATTTGCAAGGGAAAGGAGTTGTAGCATATTACACTGCTGCATTGATGGTTATTGGAAGTAGTTTGGTGGAAGACCGTAAGCCTATATTTATACCACACCAACGTCAAAGGGAAACATGATAATGGACAACATGATAATGAGCAACATGATAAACAACAGTGATAGAATGGCATACATGTAGCAACCCTATCACAATGAACAACAATGATAGAATGCCATCTGTTAGAATAGCAACATGATGATGATGCACATTATTATGGGCAGCATGATGATGGATAATATCATGGACATGGGCAGCATGAAGTTGAATGAGATCATGGAAATGAAGGGTAGCATGATAATGGACAACATGATAATGAGCAACATGATAAACAACAATGATAGAATGGCATACATGTAGCAACCCTATCACAATGAACAACAATGATAGAATACCATATGTTAGAACAACAACATGATGATGATGCACATTAGTATGGGTAGCATGATGATGGATAAGATCATGGACATGGGCAACATGAAGTTGAATGAGATCATGGACATGGGCAGCATGAAGTTGAATGAGATAATGGACATGAAGGGCATCATGATGATGGATAAGATCATGGACATGGGAAACATGATGATAATCATGATTAGTGCAGCATGGTGCAGTGTGCAGTGGTACAACAAGAGAACCAGATGCAACACGATGATAGGTGAAGGAGTCACCTTGGAGAATCAATTGAAGCAAAATGTCTTCAATTGATCTCATCATTATATGAAATGATCTATGCTAGATCTAGATAGTTCATAGTGTTGACTTTTGTTGTAAATGTACTATCTCTCTCTCTCTCTCTTTCTCTGCTGAACTTTGAAGAAAATATAAGAAGAATTGATCAAGGGTTTCCCTACATTGTGGGGTTTGTCCCTGGCTAGTGCCACATCTTGTGTCCTCTTGTCTTATCTTGTCTTCTACAATCTATATTTATGTTCTATCTGCAGTTTATCTTAATGCTGATGTGATTGCTAACTGTGAAAATTTTAAATTGCTCTAGCATAGAACATACCTAAACTTAACAGTTTTTCATGGAAGGAAAACACACTTCAAAAATTTGCATAAAAAGATTAAATAAAGAAGATAATATTAAGTAAATCATGATATTTTTCATGAAAAGAGAAATGTGTGGTTACCCACGAAATAATGGTGTTATGCATTAGATATTTGAAAATTGATTATTTAGTGCATGCACAAATAACAACCAATGTGTTATAGAAATATATATTTGCATGTATGAAAAAAATAGCACAGGGTTAGAATTATTGACACTGAAAACACATGTTTAATAGCTATTATGTTTAAAATCTCCTTTTGAGAACATGGCCGTGTATTTGCATGCATGAAACACAAAGTTAATGAATTAGATTTATTGAAAAGAAATATGTTATTTACTTGCATGAAATATAAAAATATTGTGTTTGATCTCTTGAAAGGAAACATGATCTTTAAATCTATGAAGAGTACACTTAGGATGTAGGATTCCTTGAGAAGAAACATGCATGGAAAGAAAATAATCATTGTGCTAGACAAACTAATGAGTAACATGGATTTGCACGCAGAAAGAAATAGTCATCATGTTAGAACTTGGAAAGGAAAACAAGTAATTGCATGCAATAAATGCATTATCTTTCCTTTGGAAAAATATATATCCATATGCAAGAAATAATAACTAATACATTAGTTTTCATTTGGAAGAAAGTACGTATTTGGGTGTACAACATACTTTGTAAATAAATATATCTTGGGAAAGATTCTTTTTGGAGAAGGGACTTGCATTTGAATGCATGATAATGGTATCTATTATGTTAGCTTTCTCTTAGAAGGGGGCATGAATTTTCATGCTTAATAGTAACAATAACAATATCTATTGTATTGGAAAGATTTCTTAGTTACATGCACAACAAAGAAGCTGAGGGGCTAACTCTCTTTGACTAAGTTTTTATCTAATTACATGAAAGGAAAACAAAGATAAGTTGATAGTAACCTTTAAATGAAATGGATGGTAACAATGGTTTCCTTTGGAAACAAACATGTATTGGTGTAAGAATGATCATAATAACGTGGTAATTATTTTGATGTGCTTGATACTTATTTTCTTATACATGCACAATGTTGTTAGAAGAAGGATGTTGTGATATCATCTTTACATATCATGTATGCACATGAATAGATGTTAAAATATCACTTTTAAAGACTGATTATTGATTGATTAATGCTTTATCTAATCGTGTTACCAAATATTGTTGAACACAACAATGACTATGAAAGGATAATGATTTTTGCAAAAGATAGATTATGTTTAACATTGTGGCAGATAAAGAACTAATGGTCCATGGAGATGACTAAGAGTTTCATGATGGTCCACTGATGGAACAATCATGCCACAAGGATATAAAGAGTGGTAATTTGTGGTTAAATGGTTTCATGATGACTGTAATAGATTTTAGCTAGATATGTTGTATTTTAATGGTATTTTATTGCAATATTTTATGAAAATGGTTAAGGGATGAACACCCTGATAAGACATTGAGTGAGGGGTGAACACCCTCATGAGCGTTTAATAAAAAAATTAAACATTTGTTGATTTTCATGATACAGGATTTATAGGGTATATTGGTGTTCCATGTTGTGATTGATTACTATGTCAATTTGATAATGTTGATTTCTTACCTATTATGATGTTCATAATGTTAAGTAGTGGGACATTGGAGCTACTCCTTTCTCCTCAAATAACTGACTAAAACTCTCTATGTGTTGTGGGAGGAGGCAAGGTGAAAATTCCTTTGCATGTACAATGAGGGGTATATATAACCAAGCGGTGATGCTTGACCCTTGTGACTCTTTTACTACCCTCATGATTGTTCAACTTCCTATGAACTCTCAACTGATCTGAATCTTCATATTCAAGTGTGTCCATTGAACTTCCACTTTAAATTACATTCGATTTACAATAGACATGGCTCATAGTAGTCATGTGCACTTTAACAACATGACTTGACATGAAATTGGTGAGATAGACTAGTTTACTGAGGTGGCAATGTCAAGCCGTTGTTGCTGCTGAGTGATGGATTTATTCTTGGATGTGCTTTCTCTTCTCCTCCGTGTAGCTTGATGATGTAGGGTCTTCAATGATATTTGGTCTTGGGATACAGTTGCATGCATGTGTTTTGTTTGCTTTTACTTGATAAGTTACTTTGTCTATCCAACTATAAGTTAGTCTTCTAGAATGTTCACTCATTATGCTTCTTCATCATCTCACCATGATCTAGGAGTGTACATGTTCCTGCAACTCACTCATGATGGGACAACATCAAATCCAAAACTCCCTAGTCTAAGATGATGCATTGTTATCCATAGACTGGGCCAGGGATAGGTGACACGTTAGGAACGACGGCTCAATAATTGTGTATTGTGTAGTTTTAGGTGACAGGGAGGGAGACGGGTTAGTGAGACTATGTAGAGCACAACACAGTCTTATCTTAGGAACTCCTGAGCATAGTCTTCATCACTGGGGAAAATTGCGCATAAGCGACTTGGAAAAAGGATTGCAGAGCTGATATCATTAGTGGCAGCTACAAAGTGGGACCTTCGGAAGCATGTTTTCCCATTTTTCTAAGGGAAGGTAAGATTCGACAACAGAGGGACAAGAGAGTAAAAATCTGCACATCTTATTATATTAGTGAGTCCTAGCTGAGGGAGGATATTGGGGGACACTTCTGTGCAGTTATGGGAGTAAAAGCAGGTTTGGGTCTCTACGCATTGTGGGGTTCCAATAGGTAGGGAGGATTTTTGATGATCGATCTTCCGAAAAGCATAGTCCAGGTCAGGCTTGAGGAAGATACTACACAATTCTAGGGAGGAAGGGAGTCTGCTGAGTTCTATAATTGTGTAGTGAAACTGCCCTAAGGCATAATGACTTTGTATTGTGAAGTTCTAGGAATCATAGCAACATCCATGAGGGCTGAGACTACACAGTGTGCACCTCATTCAGGCTCTAGTGAAAGAGAGTTGTCTAGTCAGAAGGATTTCCTGGAAAATGGCTAAGTGTAGGAAGTAGGTGAACTTGTGATGAACTTGCCATTGTGATCACACACTTAGCATACTTTGACAACATGAAAACATAAACCACCAGAACAAAAATACAAAGCATTACCCTCTATGATACTGTCTAGAACTAAAATCAACAAGTGCGACACTTGAGATAGACTTTAGGACGACCATGATGACACTTGTGTGATAGTGCTTAAAACTTTGTGCATGAGTGTGAGAATTGTTTACATGGATAGGAAAACTTGTGTACACAAATACAACCTTCTAGGTCACTAGAAAGGCTCATAGACATGACATAACAACCAAACATGCCAAAAATATGACAATGATCCACCAAGCGAAAGGGACCAAGACACTTAGAGGAAACACAAGGAATGAGTTTCAGTTCTTGCAACCATGCATGTCGTTGAATACATAATGATATGAAAATGATAAGTGGTCCTTCATGCTACACTAAGAGGTGTATTTAAAAATATGTTCTTTGGTTTCCATACCTACCCTCCAATGGGTTGTGCATCAGATGGAGTCTTCATGCGGTCTCGATCTTCTATCATACCCTGGGTTCCTTGGTCTCCCTATCTTTCTCCTTAGCTCCTTGAGAGTCATCTAGAATGTCATCCTTTTTCGTCGCCATTGAGAGACATGATTGCATAATTTAAGCGGGCAATGAATATTGTGTGATGAGGCCTTGGGAGGACACATCTGTGTAGTTTCAAGATGCAATGAGGACTGGGCAGCTGGGATGCCTGAGGGACAAAATTGCGCAGTTTCTGGAGACAATGGGTTCCAATTGAGGGAAGGACACTGGAGGAAACCACTATGCAGTTTTGGATGCCAAGGGAGGTTGGGATTTATATGCATTACATAATTCTATTAGGCAAGGGAAAAAGCTTGAGGGTTGCACATGCAAATTACGCAGTTCAAGAAAGTTGCATGAGGCTAGGTTACTAGGGAAACTCTGGAATTTGGTTAAGTGTGGGGCTGATGGAACCGATGTGAATAATGATAAAACTTTACTGTGATCACACGCTTGAACACTTAGTGACACAACATATACCATCAAGAACATATAAAAACATACGTATCTTATTGCAACAACCTTTGCAACAACTTACGACAAGTGTGGCTCCAATGATAGATTTTGAGAGGATAAATGCGATACTTGTGCAAGAGTGCATGGAATGAGTTTGAAATATGTCTATGTACTGCTAAGGACAACCCATTGTCACAAATATTTCCCCTTGAAGAAAAACAAACTTATGTTTTCATGAAAAGTGGTAATCCCCATGCCCAAAAATGACACATACTATACAAAGATAAAAGCGTGAATGACTCTTAAGATTGAAGAGGAGAGCTTGAGATCATGATCTTACCAATAAGTGACTAATGAACAATAAACCATAGGATCCACAGTAGGCTGCTAAATTTAATTGTAGGCCAAACGTTTGGAGGGTGTTTCACCCGCTAAAACACTTGGAAACACACTGGTTGAATACCAGATTCTCTGTCTTGGTTCATTTTAGTGCACGACCTTGGTCCTTCAGGGAGTATTGATTCATCGTGTAGATTACTTTGGCTTCTCCACTTACCCTATGGTCAGAAATGGTCCCCTTTTTACCTTCTCAGTTGAACACAACATGAGATTCATCTGGATCACACTGTTTCGAATTGGGAAAGGTAGATTAGCTAGCAAGCTTAAGATTTTTAGAGTATAGTTTTTCATCTCTGGTGTTTCTCCACAACCAACAGGCTTGGACAGTACCCTGACATAGTCGCGCAGGAAAAAAAACATTACTCCATTGCTAGCGAACTTGGATAGTACCTCGGTGGAGTTGCTTACTTCACCTCTTTGCATAGGAAGCCTTTCTCTACTTTCACCTTCATTTATTTATCAAAGAGAACTATGCATTTCCACTTATTTATTTTGGGGTGAAAGCTGGATCCAAACTTATTGAGAGCAGTAGAGGTTGTTCGTTCAAAGAAGCATATAAATACCTTTGATTTAGGTTTTCTCATTTATATTTCCCCTTCTCCATTTCTACTAGTTGGATAAGCTTGAAAACACCAAAACAGAAAAATGAGTATAGGCATGAGGTTCCCAGACTAGACATAGGTTCATGGTTAAACCAAATATCTCCTTATGAACGCATCGTATTTTCCATTAGAACTTCATCGGCCAAAGATACAACCAATTACAAGGAAGCCAGACATAGGACTGACCAAATTTTGTAGTGTCACAAAACTCTTTGAACTTCAACCACATACACACTTGGAAGCCAAACATGTCGAAGAACAACACTTATTCGTGTATTGGAAACAAAAGGAAAACTTAACAAGGAAGGACAAAAAGAAAAATGGAATAAGACACAGAACTAGGAAACAAAATCAAAGGACAAGATAACAAAATGATTAAAAAATATGATGCAGATCTAGAATAAGAAAACCAAGACAAACTATAGGGAATGAGTGCAAGGAGGGAAAACTAATCTGCCGCTAATCCTACTCATAACCTAATAGCTAGAAGTTCGTGGTTACGTATAATGAAAATTCTAGTGAAGTCATCGTAATTGTTCCTCACCTACATACATAAAGATAGGAACAGTTAAAATAGATAAAAGGTGTTGTGCAACATAAGATATAGAAACTTGCACAGGAAAAAGAAGTCTTGCTTGTGGGAAGAAAGGTGTGTCACAACCACTACTTTCATCTAATTTACATGCGTACCTTCTTGATGGATACCACTTTTCAAAAAACCTTAGAAGCCTCTTATGGATGTGTCCTCATTTTCACTGAGCTACTTAGCAAGCATGAGGAAAGATTGAAACTTCCTGCCTACAACAAAGCTTTCCAAGTAAGATTGTTTAAGTCATTCAGTGATTGGATCGTAAAATTGATGATGGCTAATTTGAAAGCCTCGTGATCATTGAAAAGATGGACTTTTTATTCGAGAAGTGGAATCACGATGGGAATATTGTAAGGGAAAATAGATCTGATCATTCTCGGTGGCAATGCCAAGATAGTAAGGACCTTCCATAACCATCAGCAAAGGCTAAAGTGCCTCACCTGCTTGACAGAAATGAATAAAAAGGTGTTGAAAAGTGTAGACCAAAGGGTGTTAAACAACTTTCATTGGATGTGCTGATGAAAAAATGATAAGTTGAATGAGAGTCGCCCAAGATAGACGAATGATTAGATTAGCTAATTGAAGCATCAAATTTCCAGTTTGCAAAAAATGAAGAAAAATCAATTTGACCAATCTTGCAAATCCTCTGAACATTCAAACCAATTTCCTAGCAAGCCAGATATGACAAACCACCTTCTTGCAACTAGTGACAAAATCTGCAAGCATAGTAGTCATTGAAAGATTTCAAAAAGGATGCTACCATCATGAATACATGAAACCAGTTGAGGCATGGTGAATGGAGAAGAACATGATTCGTGTGACAAATTTTGCATTTGATATCACACATGGATATTTCTGGTGTGATGAGAGGACATATTTGCAATCGAAGATTCGTAAGAAGACCGAGGAGTTGGCCATTAAGGGATAATTTGATAAGTATGATTGCGGGAAAAGATAGTCTTTGAGATGATAAAATTCACAATTCCATGACCTCATGAAAGATGAACATTCCAAACCCAAGTTTGATGTGAGGGATTTTCATGAAGATGAATGAACTGCAACAGGTTTGTGAATTCGATCATAAATAAAATCTTGAAAATTTGAGACGTCACACCGGGAATACCAAACATTTTTTACAAGGGAGTTCACATTGAGTGAAACCATGCAGATAGATAGATTGTGTGAGAGAAACCAAATATGATTTAGTTTGGGGGGCTTATTAGAGTCACGAGATCCTGACATAACCTTCAATGAAAGTTAAGTGCCTGGAATCCCTACCAGGTCCCAAATATTTCAAGAATTTTAGAGTATAATTTTGAAGCTTGAATCAGATCAGGCATGGCTTGAGGGTGGATGTTGTTGCTAATTTCAAAATTGCTCTCCAAACGGCATCCATCTATGTTACAAGTTTCATGAGATTTTTCAGCCTCAACAATAATGAGATTACTCAATTGAAGAGGCTCTTATGATATAATATTCAAAGATAAATGCATTTGTGAGTTCTCATGAGCAAGCTGATTTGAGGAGTTGTCTTCATGCAAAAGAAGAGAATATGAGGGGTGGGAAGAGTTCTCTATGATTGACTATTTTCCATTTCATCATGGACAACCTCCTTGCCTTGTGTCAATCGAGGAGATAACTCATCAGATGAAGAAGCAAGAGAAAAAAGAGTATCTCTGTCGCAAGTGGATGTGTTGGGAATGGTAGGACACAAGAGAAAGTGATGTGAAGGGAAAGTTTCAGTAGGAACATCTTCTTTGACCGAAGCATATTTTCAATCTTAATTAGAATCTCCATGAGAAACCAAAATATCACATGATGTGCTTGGGCGTTCGTCATGGCATACATAAATAGAGTTATCATCATTGGGATGACTATCGCCCAAGGTTGTGTGTTGATTGAAATAATTGATTGTAATATATTTTCTACTGGGATTAGAAGATTGAGAATCATTCAAGAATCGAAATTCATTGTTCTGATGTGGACAATTTTGAAATAAGGAAGAAAAATTGAAAGTGTCCTCACCTTTCTGCTCCTTTACCTGTGTAATGTGATTTCTTTGTACCTGATTGCAATTTGAGCCAGCAACTTGAGAACCAAGAGAATGTGAAAAACTAGATGGTGAAGCAGATTGACCAAGCTGCTCATGGTACAAAGAGTCAAGATGTGAAGAATATAGAGGATAGCAGAAATTTGAATTATCCTTGAGATTAGAGTTATGAATGGTGATGTCCTCTTGCAGAAGGGAGGAGTGAGCCTTCGTCATAGGCTTCATGAACCATTCTAGAATTTCCACCATTGAAGAAAGAGACCAATGAGAAGACATACTGGAGATTTGATTCTCATATTTCCCAGTTTGATGATCACTACAAGTAGGCACGCGCATTGGAACCAAAAAAGAGGAGGAAAAGGAGCAGACCGGGTATTGGGCTCCTCGACTATAATTTGAGGTGCCTCATGACATACAAGAGTTGGGGAGGAAGGAAAAACATGAGGTTCACCATATTCGGAGACATGAACCAAGCGTTTAAAATCTAGTCTCAAGAAATCTGAGTTCAAATTATTATCAGGAATTTCACAACAGAGGTGAAGGAACTAGTCAAAAAAGTCCTCAACTGATTCATCAGGCTTAATTCTTAAATGATGAATTCTTTCACAGACATCTTGGTGGTTATACTTATCAGAATATTTACACAACATCTCTCCAAGCTGGCCGAATAAATAGATAAAAGAAATGGGTAATGTATGACACCATTATTTAACATGGCCTTCGAATGTGAGGGTGAGTAATCTAGCCATGACATCCTCAGAACCTACTTTGTGACAAAGACAGAGATAGATAACTTGAAATAGATGTTCATGAAAAGTTGTTTCACCCTCACCATCAAACTTAAGTTTAGACGGGTCATGAATAACTTCTGCAAGGATGGTACAACTTTTCTCTTTAGAAAAACATTCTCAGATTGTGATTTTTAGAAGAACCATTTGAAAATAAGAGATTCAAACCAAACTCTATTGGCACAACCTATCATCTGGCCCTCCTTCTATTTCCATTTTGTTAATAGTTTTGGGAATCTGTCCACCAAGGCGACCTCACCGATATGAAGCCCCAACTAGACCTCACATCCTCACATTGTTTGGTGTAGGAGTCTCATCTGATATAAAGGTCCAATTGCCATATACTTAGACAATTGCCTTGGCTCTAGTTGTCTGCACCAGAGAGTGATGCAGTGGTATCTTCGAACAACAAGATAAGTGTGTTGATCCAAGTGGATATTGGTGGCCACCCGCCTATTCCACTTGGACCCCCACCCTTGTTTGTTTTCGTTTTTCTGTTTCTTTAATTGTAACATAGTTTACTATTTTTGGTAGTTTTTCAAGTCCTGAACTTCCAAAGCCGTTTTGAGGCCCTAAACGACATTTTTTTTGGAAAATCATAGATCGCAAATAACATATTAGTGTTTGCTATTAGCAATTTTAATCCTTGGATAAATATTTCTAATGACATATAATGTGCGTCAAACAGAGACCGTATACCAAAGTTATGATCCCGGGAGGTTGATGTACCAATTTACCACAACGCGGCCCATAGTTTGGCGTTTCATCTCCTAGGGTTAGGTTTTTCGATGTTCAGGGTTTTCCATTGTTTCTCAATAATAAATAGGCCTTTAAGCCTTATTGTAACATAACCAGGGGCATGCAACTGCCACATCTCTTCTCAGAGATAAGATACCATCGCCCGAGCTATTTTATTTCCATTATGCATGTAAGCATATTTCAATTCTTTGATATTAATGAAATGAAGTTTTATTTTTGTTGAATCTCTGTTTAAGGTTATATATGTAATTTGATGCGTTCCTATTTAAATTTGGATCATGTGCTTAGTGAGTGAGCAAGGCAACTGTGTTAAGGTTCTCTTACTGCAAAAGGGGAAGAAAAGTAAACCTCTAAGTGAGAGGTAATAGTACCACCGAGGAAGAGACATAGGTGAAACAAGAAGGTATGTCCAACATCGAATGGAATAGTCCACAATAGATGCGACAGTCGTTAAAATCAAAATACAGGGAAAGATCCATCCAACATCCAACGGAATAGTCCACAACACATGAGACAACAGTGATAACCAATACAACACATTCAAAATAAGGTAAGTACAAAAACAACCTGAATAGTTAAGCTATCTTAATACATGTGAAAAAAACATGAATTACGAATTCCAAAGAATAGCCTTACAAACATCCACAAGTCATGCATGTAAACATGTTGGCTTCTATATTAAGTAAAATTTCCAAGACAAATTTTTAAATCATACATCACTAGCCCTAGTAGTGAGACATTGGAGACACTCCTCTCTCCTCAAAGAACTGAATGAAACTCTCTATGCTTTGTGGGAGGAGCCTAGGTGAAAAGTCCTTTGCTCATACAACGATGGGTTATATATAACCTAAGGGGTGATGCTTGACCCTTGTGACTCTTCAACTACCATCATGATTGTTCAACTTCCTATTATTTTTCAACTTACATGACTCTTCATATTCATGTGTGTCCATTGGACTTCTGCTTCACGTTACATTTGATTTATAATAGACATGACTCATAGCAATAATGTGGCCTTTGACAACTCATGATATGACATTACTAAGATGGACTAGTTTGTTGAGGTGGTAATGTCAAGCCACTATTCCTACTGAGTGAGGGATGTGTTCTTGGATGTGCTTTCTCTTCTCCTTTGTGTAGCTTGATGATGCAGTGTCTTCAATGATCTTCGATCTTGGGAGATTGTCACATGCATGTGTTCCCTTTTCTTGTACTTGATAAGCTTCTTTGTCCATTCTGCTATAAGTGAGTCTTCAATCATGTCTGATCCTTCTCCTTCTTCATCATCTTGCCATGATCTAACAATGTACTTGTTCCTGCTATTCTCTCATGATAAGATAACATCAAATCCAAAAATCTCGAGTCTAAGATGATGCTCTATTATCCATGGACTGGGCCAGGGATAGGTGATAGGCAGGGAAAGAGGACCAGGTAATTGTACATTACACAATTTCAAGTGACAAGGAGGGAGACTGGTCACTGAGACTACGCACAACGCAGCGCAGGTTTGTGTGAGGAACTCCTAAGCACAGTCTTCACTGGGGGGGAAAATTGCACAGAGGCCACTAGGAGATAGGATTGCACAGTTGTGATCATCAGTGTTGGTTGCAAAGTGGGACCTTCGGATGAAGTTCTATGTAGTTTTCTGAGGGAAAGTATGACTGGACAACATAGGGATGAGAGAGGACAAATATGCACAGTTTCTGAGATTCGTGAGTCTTGACTGAGGGAGGACACAGGGGGACACTTCTGCACAGTTCTGGGAGGTAAGGCAGGTTTGGGTCTCTACATATTGTGAGGTTTCAGTAGGCTAGGAGGAGGTTTAATGATTGATCTTGGGAAATACACAGTTCAAGTCAGGTTTGAGGAAACTATTGCGCAATTCTAGGGAGGAAGGTAGTCTGTTAAGTTCTAGAATTGCACAATGTAACTGCCCTTGGGAATAGTGATTGCGTACTCTCCAGTTATAGGAAGTAAAGCATCATCATTGAGGGCTAAGACTGCATAGTGTGTAGCTCAGTTGGGGTTCGATGAAAGAGAGTTGTCTGCTCGGAAGGATTTTTAGGAGAATGGCTAAGTGTGGGAGGCATGTTAACTTGTGATTAGCTTGACATTGTGATCACACACTTAGCATACCTCGACGACAGAACAACATAGACCACCAGAAAAGAAGACAAAGCATTTCCCTCAGAGAAACGGTCTAGAACTAAAAGCAATAAGTGCGACACTTCATATGGACATTAAGACGATCGCGACGACACTTGTGCGACAATGCTTAAAACTTTGTGTATGAGTGAGAAAGGTGTTTACATAGCTAAGAAAAATTTCATACATAAAGACCAACCTTTGAGGTCACCAGAAAGGATCACAAACATGACATAACAACCAAATATGCCAAAAGACGACAGTTGATCCAACAAGCGAAAGGGAGCAAGACAATTAGAGGAAACACATGGAATGACTTTTGGTGCTTGCAACCATGGATTTCATTGAAGACATAATAATATGAAAATGATAAGTGGTCGTTCATTCTACACTAAGAGGTGTATTTGAAAAGATGTACTTTATTTTCCATAGCTACCCTCCAATGGGTTATGCATCAGATAGAGTCTTCATGCGGTCTTGATCTTTTATCATACCCTAGGTTGCTTGGTCTCCTTATCTTTCTCCTCAACTCCTTGATCTTCACATACCACTCTGAGAGACATAATTGCGTAGTTTAAGCGAGAAATCACTGATGTGGGATGAGGTCCTAGGACGACACATCTGTGCAGTTTCAAGATGCAAGGTGGACTAGGCAGTTGAGATGCGTGAGGGGAAAAATATGAAATTTCTAGAGACAGTGGGTGCTGGCTGAGGGAAGGACACTCGAGGAAACCACTGCATATTTTTGGATGCCAAGGGAGGTTGGGCTTTCTACACATTACACAGTTCCAACAGGAAAGGAAAAAAGCTTAAGGGTTGTAGATACAAAGTCCGCAGTTGAGGAATGCTGGATGAGGCTAGGTTACTAGGGAAAGTCCAAAATTTGGTTAAGTTTAGGATTGGTGGAACCGATGTAAACAATGATAGAACATGAATACGATCACACAATTGAACACTTAGTGACACAAAGTAGACCATCCATAACATATAAAAACATACTTTGCGTAATGTAACAACCTTTCTGGAAACTTATGATAAGTGTGGCTCTGATGAGAGAATTTGAAAGGATAAAGGTGATACTTTTGCAAGAGTGCATGAAATGAGTGCCAAACATGTCTATGTGGCGAGGAAAACCCATTCTCACAAATATTTCCCCTTTAAGAAAAATAAAATTCCATTTGCATGAAAAGCGGTAGTCCCGATGCCCAAAGATGACATATACTATACAAAGATAAAAGCGTGAACGACTCTTAAGATCAAAGAGGGGATATTGAGATCACCAAATTACCAATAAGTGACTAAGGAACAATCAATCACATGATCCATAGTAGGCACCAAAATTTAAGTGTAGGCTAAAATTTTGGAGGGTGTTGCAGTCGCTACAACATCCCCTGATCAGGGTGAGGAGTTGGACATGATGAAGATGTAGTCCTACTAAGCTTAAAATAAAAAAATAATGTAAGGGCACAACAAATAATAATAGGGGGCTACACTAACAATAGCAATAGGTGGGTGACACTAATAATAATAGTAAGGGGCCTACACTAGTATTATAGGGAACTAACTTATTTATAATGTGATTTTAAGTTCTTCTGAGATCATCATCAAATTATGCTCCAATGAGATGAAAAACATGTCAAATTATAAAACAAATAAACACAAGAATAAAAAATTTCTTAGGAATCTTAGTCATCATTCCACATTACAAAAGTAGAGTAAAAAAACTTGATATAAACATAAAGGTAAAGAGGGGCCAATTTAATTTGAAAAATGTAAGGGGAGTCTATTGGGTGATCATCATTATTAAAGGAGCCTAAGGTGAAAACGTCATAGAATCATCCCAGATCGACATTAGGAAAGAGCATATCGAGGCCTGGCAGAATCTAGGCCCTTTTAGGAATCATCATTTTTAAAACTCTTTGAGATCACTAAACATCCTAGACTAGGAAGATAAGTAAAGAAGATGAGACATAATCGGGGTGGTCCTTGCATACATGGTTTAAGCATATCAAACTCATAAAGGAAAGGGGTGATATATATGTACGCATTGGAACCCAATATTCTCAGACTAGCCTAAAATATATCCATATCACTAGATCTAGGGAAGGCAAGAGCGATATTGAGAATTTTCCATAGCACCCAGATAGTTTGTGTCAGAGTTAGATTATATTAGGGACGATGAAAATAATGTGTTTGTTCTTGCTTTTTATACATAGCCCCCTGGTGGAGATAGTTAAGAGGACTAAGACCTAAAATAGAAATAAATCAAGTGTGGGAGAGGAATGAGAAATATCCATTGATAGAATAAATATGCAACTTCTCCAACATTCAAGATAAGATATCTCCTGCCACATGTTAGTGTCTTGTGACATGACCTTGATTAGTGAAAAATGATGGGAATGATGTGAAATTATTCCTCCAATCAGAGTTTTGAAGATACTCCTCACCACTTGAAAACTATTAAATTTTGTCTTAATGAGGAATGACTACATGATATGCTGATTCTATAAGGAATTATCATCATTAAATTTGTTTCTAGATATAACTATGCATATTTTCAGTATTCTTTTGTAGTTCCCATTAATATTTTGCATGAGGTTGACCAGGAGGTGGATTAGAGGCTTCCTTGTGTCCTCAATATGTTCATGGATAAATAGTCATGGAGGAATAAAATGGCATGTGGTCTTGTGGGACAATGGAAGCCCACCCCTCACCCTTGGCATGTCAAGCAGCCCATCATAGATGGATTTGTTTAATTGTATATGTTGTAGAATTAATGATTTTTTTTCTCAAATTGTGAATTTATATTATTTATTATTTATTTAATTTCAAAATTTATTTTTATATCATTTACACTTGTCATTTATCTAAATGGTAAAAAAAAACACTCCTTAATTAAACGTTTGATAGCAATGGAATTTAATAATATCACTTGGTATAATATTTAAATTAATATTATAAAACATGACATTACTAACAATTTTGTATCTTGGAAAAATAATGACTTGTCAAATATTAGGTAGACAACAAACTTATAATGTATTTATTCTTTGTTTGCTATAATTTCTTTGACTCAAATTAGTACCTATGACTTCTAAACTACTTATTATCTATTCAATCAGTTAAAGTGAGACTACTAATTTTTGTTCAAATAACTTGGAAATATTAAAAGTATCCATTTTCTATTTAATAAATGTATATATAATTAATTATTTGTATGATTAAATACATAAATTTATGAAAAAAAATATAATAGAAATACGAATTCTTTCAAAAAATAAAAGTTACTTTTTATACAAAGAATGTGTTTTTCTTAAAAAAATATTCCTTCAAGACATAGAAACTTCATGAAAGAATCCGAAGAAAAAAATTCATAAGTCAACCCATTTGTAACCTTCCAAATAAAACAACTTCATTTTCAACAATTTATTTTTCTAAATAAACATGTTCAACATATCTTCCATAAATATTCAACAAATTTATTGAAATCCTCTCTATATATATTTCTAATAGCCTCTTGAAATATGAAGTATTTAAGGTTACTAGTCATAAAAACCATATAATAATTATATAGTTTCAGAATATGAAAAAATAAGGCTTATTGAGTTTTGGGTTCTTTTAAGAATTGAGAAAATATCAAATGAAAAAAGTAAATACGATATGCCTAATCTTTATTTTTATATATATATATAGAATTTAATAACTCCAAATAAGTTGATCACCTTTTGAGAAATCCTCTGAACCAGAAAGATGATGATATAAAACGTATGAAGTTTCTGTTAACTATGCGTTTTTATGGGGTTGGCATAGGAAACTAAGGGCTTATAAACTAGGGGTAATAAGCCTTGCTACAAAGTTATCTTCCACCTGTGAAGACACGGGGAAAAGAGGTGGAGGAAGCGAGGTGGAGGTTTACGGTGACGGTGCCTAGTTTCTTTTATTTTTCTATTAGAATTTGGAATTAGTTACATCTCAGACATTCTATATATATATATACTCATTCAGAGATATACATAAATTTATATAGATAAAAATAAATATTTTTAATATTTGGCAAATTTAATTCTCTTTGATGGTGGAATTCAATTTCTATGAATATTATAGATATTATTAGTAGTATACTGAAATAAAAAAGTATTGTTTATATCAAAAATAATTATGCCAAGTTTACTCTTCTAATTATATTGATTAACCACCATAGATCCATCTTTACTCTAGATCTATCAAGGGCCAAGTGTTGGATCAGGTGCTCAGCAAACAAATTAAACACATAATTAACACAGCAGAAGATCAAACACATAGAACACAGCTATTAACGTGGTTCACCCAACCAATCTGGGCTACGTCCACCAAACATAGGCATCAGGAATATATTAATCAAAATTTGGAGATTACATCAATGAAACTTTCACACTCTCTCCCAGCTATCCGTATGACAACCTACTTTATAGTAGAGAGAATCTAACTGCTCTCACATCAAATTTAGGATGCATTAATTTGCTCCCAACAACCTGGAGATAATCCAGCAACAGATTTCCTATTGTTGTCACCTACAGAGATTTATGCCTATTTCACTTCAAACAGAAAATCTCAACAATCTCCACCTTGACAACAATTCGCCTGATGCCCTGTTATTATTATTTTATCTTTTCTGCATGCCAAGAGAAGCCAAACACCAGCGTAGCTTCTCCAAACTGGTTTCGTGAACATGTCTGCACAGTTCTCCTTTGTATGCACCTTTTCGAGAGAGACTCCCCTTTCAGTGATAACCTGTCTTACAAAATGGTACTTAATTGGAATATGCTTTGATTTACTATGATAGGCCGATTCTTAGCCAAATGTATTGCACTTTGGCTATCACAAAGTAACCTGATGTTGTCCTGTAACCTACCAAACTCACCAAGCAAGCCTTTCAACCAAACCGCCTCTTTGCAAGCATGAGAAGAAGCAATGTATTCTGCTTCAGTAGTGGACAAAGAAACAATGTTCTGTAGCTT
>APFE031233025.1:0-13284 GCA_000404065.3 Pinus taeda | reverse complement strand
GAAGACACCCCTTCCTAGAATGCCATTAGTTCACAATGGCGATCTCATGTAAACAAGCTGCAATGTTCATAACATTAAGTTGCGTATCATAGCCTTGACATTCGATTCTAATGGAAATAAGCATATTTCCATTTTGTTCCCTGTTAGGGGGATTTTTAAAAATGGGTGTTCTGATTTGTAGCTTTGATATAATTCAATTTTTAATTCGATGAACTGCATGCTTATTCTGTTAAAATAGAAATAATGTGTTTCACAGTTTGGTGTATGCCATGCTAGAGAGATTGAAACAACAACTCTCTCCCTTTTTTTCATTGAAATAAATTATATATAAATAAAGCCTTATTTTTTTATGGTTTATGGTGAAGGGAAGATGATATTTAATGCTCAGCGTATCAAACAGTATTGAATGTTAAAGACCCTGTATTGAAAGGCAAAGCACAAAGAAGGGCAGATGATATTTAATGCTCAGTGTATCCAACAGTAATGAATGTTAAAGACCCTATAGTGAAAGGAAAAGCACAAAAAATAATTGAGGACTCAATTGTCCATAATACCCAAGTGCAATTTACCCATGTAGAAGGCCCCACACAGTTGGACATCATATAATAACTAAAACAAATAATAACCTGAATGACTTGAATACAAACATCCCATGTAAGACTAGTGATAGAACAACCCAGAGTGCACCAGGACATTTTCAATTCATTTGGAGACTGATTTCTGCAGTCTCATGAAAGAAAAAAAGTTTTGAAGTTGGCCCCCATTTCTAACATTGAACATAACTGGAGATGAATAGCCAAAAGAGAGTAGCTCAATGCACCCTCTAAAATTTCACTTTGTTTTCCATTTTTCTCCATTATATCATATAGACATGTTATGCTCAATTGAAAAAATTATTCATCACCATCGCGACAGCAAAATCTCACTGTTTCAATCCACTCCAAACTTATTTCATCAACTACATAGGTTTACACACATATGCATCCTATGATAGAAGAGAAAAAGGCTCTTCTAGGTGCTGGAAAATTTAGATTCAATCTTAGAGAGAACAAATAGAAGGAAAAAATAAAATCCAAAGCTGCAACATCACCATATAAGTGGGGAAAGGGAAAACAAAAGTGATACAATGAATTTGGTTCTTCCTCAATTGAATGAAACTATGAAATTACAAATATGTAATGTAGGAATACTCTAATTATCATCTAGAATCCAACTTAAACTCTATCCACTAATTCCTCCAAGAAATCTTTCCAGCAACTAATAAAAAGATGAATGTAAGAATAAGCCAACTATCAACAACCATATAGGTAAGGCAGGTCTACCCTTCCCTAAGGGCAGGTGTCAAATAGAATTGCGAGCTTTTACCATTAAGTCTAGAAACCTTGTTAGATCCTTTGGGGTCAGTGACTAGACCGAGAGTACCCCAGGTGACCAGGCCACTATAACCTTATCATAAACGTGCAGGCTGTAATTGAGACCAAAAGGGATTTAGGAGTGCGACATACTACATTGAGAGAGCCTTAGGTCACCAGGTCATTATGAACCTAATCGTAAACAGGCAGACTGTAACTAATCAAGAATTATCGCATAAAATATTACATTTGTTGAACCCCGAGCTTTACCAAATCATGCCCAACCATTAAATGGATATGGAAAAAAAACTGAGATAACTAATTTGAGGATGTTCTAGTTTCAATTTTTCCTTGAAATAATTTGCCCGACACTCTTGGAAAAACAATATATGTAAACCAATCAAAATGTCCATATCCAAAAGAGTGAAAGAATATGAAGATGAAGTGTGGGTTTAATGAAAAAACCACTCTTTTCCTCAAACCTTCTCTTAAGGGCTGTAACAAATCATTCTCAAGCACCCATGGACAAGCAAAAATTCAATCAATCCACAGATGCACCAATAAATGAAAAAAATAATACACAGTGAAAGGAATGGGCAAAATGTTTTAAGAAAAGGTAAGAAAACAACCAATTTAAAAATAAATAAATAAAATAAAATAACCCCAAAAAGCAGTTTTGAGAGTGCATGAGAACTTACCCTATCAAGCTCATCCTGGATTTCCTGCATCTTTTCAATGGAGAGAACAAGCTCACCGTCTATGTGCTCTTCCTCTTCCCCTTTCGATCTCTTGGACTTGTCCATCCTACCCAGTCCTTCTGACCCAAAAGTCCTAAAAATCCAACAGAGTCGAAGGCGCAGGCAGAGTGGCAGAGAGGGAATGTTCCTAGCATTCATTATTACCTCCAGAAACGTTGAACACTCCATCTTTCCATCCTTAATGAAGAAAACTTCCAAAGCTTAAAATTTAGATCCTATAATTCATTATTACGTCCAGAAAAGAAATGTTGCACGCTCCATCCTGCCATCCTAAGTGAATAAAACTTCAAATGAAATATTATCATTAAAATACCAAACAAGTTGTTGATTATTTTTTACTTCCACCTACAAA
The DNA here is from genome assembly GCA_000404065.3 of Pinus taeda. Lineage (NCBI taxonomy): Eukaryota > Viridiplantae > Streptophyta > Pinopsida > Pinales > Pinaceae > Pinus > Pinus taeda. Next base: position 10,822 of record APFE031233025.1, on the reverse strand, counting down.
AGAGCGTTTGTCAGTCCAGGAGATATGTTTTGAAATAGTAGCATTGGTAGCAGTGTGTGTGGTGAGCTACCAGGCTACAATGGTGGCACCTAATTTACTAGGAATGAATTTTAGGAAAAGGACTCAAAATAGATGTTCATCTACATCCTATTAAACTAGCAATATTTACAGTAAAAAGAACTAATATCTCAACTATTTTCACATTTTATGAACTGTACCTGTAGAGGTCCAACAGTTGCAAGACCAAAAGAGTTATTCTAAAGCTTCAAGCTATAAAAAATTTAACCATCACGCCATATAAGTTTCCCATTGATCTGAAGGCCTTGACATAATGATGTTGCAAGTAAAACAGGCAATGGAGGCCTTCAAAAAGCATTAACCAAATATCACAAGTTCCTTTAATCGGGTTGATGCTTATCATAGTAAATAAAATTCACATCTAACAATAATAAAGCCAATTTTTTCCATTTGTTATTTACAAAATGAAACGAAATTGACTATCTAATACCCACCTAGAGCGTACTGCTCACTAATCTCTAGGGACAAGTGCATTGCCTAAACCTATCAAATAACCAAGAAGATCTAGGACAAGAGGTGGAGATGCCGCTATGGGTACTGCTTTTGATTGAACATTGGGACCTTTGGTAGGTGAAACATTGATTTCTGTCTCAGTGGCTGATAATTCTTCATATGGAAGGTAACAATTTACTTGCAAGTTTGGAGGTAACAAGGTACATTGGGAGGTAACAAGGTACAAGGTACGTATGAAAAGACATATATGTGTGCTGTAACTTCTCAGCAACATCAAGGAAAGACTTATATGTGTGCTCTGACTTCTTAGCAACATCAAGGAAAGACTTAATTTCAAAAATAAACTCTTTAATGATCTTTGTACCTATTACTTACCACTTTAGATTAAAGTGTTGAGCGTGACAACTGGCCAAAAAAAATATTATTATTAGACATATTGGAACAAAACTCCTTGAACTAAGCATAAAATATAATACTTATACTAGAAAAACCTATACAAATGCAAACATCCCAAACAGTGATAAATGAACTTAAGCCTTTTCATTGAAATAACTTACCACTTCTCTGGTATCCATCTTATAATCCAAACTAAATCCCAAAACTTAGAAGACTAGCTATTCTTGAACTTCTTTCCTTCTCATTCTCCAACTCAAAATGGTGAGCCCCATGCTTGTGATCATAGGGCATAATAGAAATGGCATCCAACAATCCAGATGATGCCATCAGCTGCAAATCCTTCTATGCTAAGTATTTATTGTAGCTTTTCTAGAGTATATAGATCTTGTGCCATGCATAAGCATGATACAAATGACTTTCTAATATCTAAAATACCTTTGTTAACTTTGAATAGTAGATTGTCATCATTTGAGGTTTAGGAATATTCTTGAACATACACAAGGCCATGAATATCTTCTATAGAGTGAAAAGCTTCCTACATATCATATGCCATCTATCATAAGAAATAGTATAAGGCAAAAATATATTAAAAATAAAAATAATTTAGCTCACAGATTCTATAGTAGGTTCATGAAATTTCATTCAACCCAAAGCTTCCTCTGCAATAGGGTACTCTCCAATAATTAATTCCTACAAGATCAAACTATATCAACCTTCCCATCTCGAAAAATATAATCCTATATCTAATTCAATAGATCTATAACATTTTAGATTTCTGGCCCCCATTCAATAGTGATACCTTCTTAAAGGTGTGCCAAAAATCTACTCAACATTATATTATAACTATTTACATCATGGGCAATATGGGTAAACTCCCAACCAAATATAAATGGTTTCTAGAATATGATTTTTCTACACTTTCCCTCATCCCATTGCACAATGGCAGCTAACAATCCAGATGATGCCATCAGCGACAAATCCTTCTATGCTAAGTATTTATTGTAGCTTTTCTAGAGGATATAGAGCTTGTACCATGCATAAGCATGATACAAATGACTTTCTAATATCCAAAATATCTTTGTTAACTTTGAATAGTATATTGTCGTCATTTGAGGTTTAGGAATCTTCTTGACCATACACAAGGCCATGAATATCTTCTATAGAGTGAAAAGCTTCCTACATATCATATGCCATCCATCATAAGAAATAGTATAAGGCAAAAATATATTAAAAATAAAAAATTTAGCTCACATATTCTACAATAGGTTCATCAAATTTCATTCAACCCAAAGCTTCCTCTGCAATAGGGTATTCTCTAATAATTAATTCCTACAAGCTTAAACTATATCAACCTTCCCATCTAGACAAATATAATCCTATATCTAATTCAATGGATAACATTTTAGATTTCTAGCCCCCATTTGATAATGATACCTTCTTAAGGTGTGCCAAAAATCTACTCACCATGAAATTATAACTATTTACATCATGGGCAATATGGATAAGCACCCAACCAAAGATAAATGTGTTGTGCCTTTTTCCCATAAGAATTTATTAGCATAAAGGCCTGGAAGTTGCATGGCAAGTGTTTGTAGAAATGCCGCGCCGAGAATTAGTCTCTTGGAAGGGACAGATCTCAATCATTGCACAGATTGGATTCTCTGAAAAGGCTCTGGGTATCTGTTGCGAGAAGCAGCGTCAAGCCTTCGTCCACTTCGGCACTTTCATCGGTGTTATTCATGGCCATGGTGAACAGGAGGACTCTCTGCATGCACGTAATACTCTCTTCAAACGCATCGAGAGCCTGAAATCCTACAGCTTCGTATTGGAGAATGATCACGCGAGGGTTCCCAAACTCAGACGTTTGGACTTAGCGCCCGAACTGTTTGACGAAACTCCTGAGCGAGATGTAACATCCTGGAAAGCCTCGTTTCAGATCGAGATCAAGCTGCTCTCAAGAAAAACTCTGCTACATTGGGTAGGCTCTCAGGACCTAGTGAAGGACCTCATGCATGCGCTGGAACTTAAGCTGGGAATTCCCTCAGCAGCTCAACGACTTCTCCACGGAGGTAAACAACTAGAGGATCTCCACTCCCTTTCATTCTACAGCATCAAAAGAAATGCCACCATTATCCTTTCCCTTCGATTGAGAGGGGGAGCGGTAGGACAGTCTTCCTCAGCCAAGGCATTCTCATACAAGGATGCTGTCCATTCACCGAGGCAGGAAAAGATTGTACCGCCAGCTCAAGCGCCCAAACCTTTTCTGGTGGACAAACTTGAGGAGACTCCCTCCATTGAAATAGTGCATCCAACCTTAGATGAGCAAACCCAACAGCTTGCTGAGAAAGGCATAATTTGTAGGTTCAATGGGTTGTGGCCACGGACAGCAGATCTCTACCAGTGGACCCACTCTAACTGGACCAAAAATTGCAAGGTTTTATTGTGCTCAAAGGGCTTTTTTATAACGGTGTTTGTTTTTGAGGAGGACTACCAAAAAGCTCTAAAAGAAGGGCCTTGGTTCTGGGGCTCAGCAGGTTTATTCCTCACCCCCTGGTTCCCGGACTTCGATCCATCTTCGGCAATCATCACCAAGCTCCCAATCTAGGTCAGACTTCCTAATCTCCCAGCTCATCTTTGGCACTTTGCAGTGTTCCAAGGAATCGGCAACTCTCTAGACCGCTTCCTCGACACAGATATTTCTAGAGGGGAAAAAGGCTTATATACCTTTGCCAGAATATGTGCAGAAATAGACATCAGCAAAGGACTCCCGGACAAGATCAATCTCAAAATTGGAGACTTTCATTGGACCCAGTACTTGGATTATGAGAATACAGCTTTCCGCTGCCGCAACTGCCATCTCACAGGGCATCTCCAGAGCTCCTGTCCTTCGAAGCCTGCCCCAACAAAGAAAGCCAATCATAAGCAGAAATCCAAAAGCTGGAAGCCTCATGACCCTCCTCCCATGGATGATTTTGATTTCACCTCGGATGAAGAGGAGATAAATGAGGAAGAAATGGAGACCACGACAGCGCCGGATCCGCCATCGGCTGACCCTGAGGATTGCTCTGTCCAGCCATGCTCCCAGAAAAGGAATCATGAATCCTCCACCTCGGACTCAGACAAGGAAATATCTCAAGCAACCCAGCTTAGTTTGCAAATCACGCCCGTTCAACAGTTCCCTCCTGAATGGGTCAAAGTGGGCAAAAAGAAAGGAAAAAAAGTCCGCATAGTTGATCCCTCCCATGTAGGGTAGAATCATTTGCTTTGTTTGGTTCTCTGGTTTTTCTAGTCACTTCATGCTATGTTCTTCTCTCTTCTCTTCGCTTCTAGGAGCCGAGGTGGATGCATATCCTTTCCGGCTGCCTATGTTCTTGTTTCTCTTGGCACTGCCTGTTTCTAGGCATGATTGTACTATATTGCTCCTTTATTAATAGATTTAGTCATACTTTACACACACAAAAAAAGAATTTATTAGCATACCCTTTTTAGTTGAGAGAAGATCCTTTGGATAGTGGGATACAATCTTTAGTTCTTGTGAGGGCATCCAAAAATCACCCTTGTACAATTGACTGCTAGCATCTTTACAACATTTTTTGCTCACTAACTTGATACTTGTCTCAGGAGAGTTTTCCTTGACGGTCTTTTGCCCAACACTTTGCCTTAAGGTAAAAGTGTGTATACATTGTTGTACGTAATCTTGATCTTCCATATTATCAATAAAAGAAGATACAGATCCACCAGTTGAATATGCACTAAGTGTGAAATCGGATAGCTCAAACTGTTCATACTGTGTTTTCATCGAAGTTGGCTGATGTTGCATGTTCTTCATCAGAATTTTTCCATATTTGTCCATGCTATTGTATTTTCTTTTTCTACAGTACAACTTTCATCCACACTGCCACTTGAATGTGATTTCTTCTCATTCATTTCTTCAACCTTATCCTCATTATACATCATACTAGACAATCATCATTCTAGTACAGAACACCCACTAGATATTATTGGTGAATAATTGTAGTTAATGGGTTCTCATGTAATGATTCTCAATACCATTGGAATGACATATAATTTGAATCACTCAAGTAATGAATCTCAATTTAACAACATTATAATATAATTACATTCTACCATAAATACACATCAAGAATGCTTTGCCTTGTAGATTTCAACACCCATGTATTTGATGGATTTATGGGAATGAAGGGAAATTGGAAAGCCAATGATCTCCTACAGTTATGTATGGCCTTGTCTAGTACCTATGGCCTCTTAAACAACCAAGATTGAGCTCAAACTCACACCAGCAAATGAAAATAATGCTCAGGGGAGAGGGAAACGACTCTAGTAAGTAGAAATCCACCCAAGAATGCTTAAGAACACTCCAGGTAAGGAGAAAGAAATTCTTAATAGTCGTACATAAACCAAATTAGCAACTCCTTGAGGAAATGTAACAGCTCTAGAACCGTGGTAGTTGATCTCTAACTCAACAAGAAAGTGGATTATGAGTAACTCAAAGTTGATGCATTTCATAGAGCATCAATCAATCAAGAGTTTCTGAATGATGCTAATAGAAATTCAATGGAGAGTTATTTATTTCAGCCATGAGCACAAAGACAGGGAGTGCATATAATATAACTAAGGAGTAAGAATGATGATAACTCATACACCATAAGTTTATTATATCTTAGGAACATATATTAGATGAGAGCCTAGCACATTGCCTTCATTGTTAAAAGAGAGATGTCCATGTGAAAATTAACCCTCGCTCCATGTAAGACTATTGCAGCATAGCTGCTATGGGAAAATGAAGGAATTGGTCATGACAGTTAAACACTGAATTGAGCTAGTTTCAGTGTTGTCCAATTAGGGCTATTGCATCTTGTCATAGGCAAAGATTGCAGGACATTTCAACATTACAAAGGGAACAATCCAGGAATAGTCACTCTTTGTTTAGTTAAGTCAAAGCTCATGGAGAATGATATCCAGGTGTTTTAGCCTATATTCGACCTCTTTTGGGTAGCAGCCAAGAAAGTGAAAAAGCTCGAAGTCTGTAATCAAATGGGAGAAGAAAAACTTAGGATAAAAAGAAGTCTACAACACTTGAAGAAACTGAAGTCCATGACTAAGCCGAATCTCAATCTAAAGCTATCTATTTGCAGCAGGATCTGAATATCTGTGGTAAAGAGTCAAGGGTTTGCTGTAGTAGCCAAATATCAGTAACAGAATGCAAGGAGTCTGTAATTGGAAGTAATTGTATTACAATAAGAGAATAAACCTATAATAAGGACAGAAATTCAGAAGCTGCTTCTGACTTTGACTAGGCAGAGACTCAACTATTTACCTTGACGTAAAGAGGAGGGCTGACTTGGAGGGACTCTTTGGTATTGTGTTGGATATCTCATTTTGAATAAATTCAATAAGAGGAGGATTGTTGGGTTTTCCCCTATTTAGAGGTTTTTACCTGCCTTGAAAGCCTAAATCTTTGTGTCTCGTACTTCTTTGTGTTCTTGGAAGAACAATTTGTGTAATTACTTGATGAAAGAGAAATATTAACTTACAAAGAAAAGAATACTTATATAGGAGTTTACTTCCAACTATCAAGGAATACAATGAGGACATAAAATTTGTAAATCTTAAACTTGGCTAGGCCATTGCACCTACAAAAACCTAACTCATTAAGCCATAAACTAGAAACCTTCTGTGGAACTCCAAAAACAAATGAATTGGAATAAATTATCAGCCAGAATCAAGGGCCTTTATTCTTTACATTTGATAATATATTGCAGTATGAATATTGAGGTCACAACTATTCATTTATATTGCACTGTTGTAAGAAAGGATGATCATATTTTATATATTTTGTCTAGTAAGGCCTGCACTTTGTCATTGCCAACTCTAACCAAGGTTTCATGTTCCCATTGTAATGAACAACAACTGCATTGTCAATCTCTCAACAGTACACACTAGGATTATATCCTAAACCCAACACATGCCAAGACTTGTCCCAAGGATGGGTTAAGCCATAAAACGTTCAATCTAGGGGGTAGTGTTCCAAGCTTCCACAACACTGTATCCTCATTCTGACATACAATAAAAGAAAAACTTAGAAATCGAACAAAGAAAAACCCATTAAGTTTTCTAGCTAATTACTTCAGATTTACTTCAAATACTTTAAAGTAAGCATCACAAGAATTAACATAAATAAACCACATTACACACTTACCGTGTTCTGCCACTTGTGATATATTCCAGTTATATCTTGTTTCTCCCATTCTTTGAGATCAAATACATTCATCCCATATGCCCAACCACAAGCGTTAGGATCAAAGTGCCTGGCTATGTGCAGATTGGAAAAATTAAGGTATTTGTCAAACCGGCAAAAGCTTTCTCAACAAGTTTCCACTGAACCATTAACCTTTCCATGAAGATCTACTGACCACAAGGGCGTCAAATCTTTCTGCACCACAATATCATCAACCCAGAAAAGGATCTTGTCCATTTTGGGATAAACTTGTGGAAGATATAAACGAAGATGATTTAGCATGGATAAATATTTCGGATTTATATATTTCAAACTAGAGGAATGTGTTGAGAGTGTAGTTGAGTGATCTGCCTTGAAATAATACTCATTCATAGCCACGGATTCAAGTTGTCGAAGCATAGGGAAATAGGAGGAATTGAGCCATTTAAAATCATCTACATTTTCTACATGTATCACAGCTTTCCCCGGGGGATTAAGTAAAAACCATATTTTCATGCCCCCAAAATTTAACTTGTCTGTGATGAGATGAAATACATGTTTCTTAGATTCCTGCAAACACATGTACATCACCTACAATGAGATCCAAATATTAAATGTAAAATGCAGCAAAACTGTTGGACTTCCAAACTTTAGAGTAATTTAAATTAATAACGCTTCACCTTAGCATTCATGACAATTAAATTCACAACCACAGATGCAACCAATACATTATCACAAAATAATGCATAGTGATAAAGAGTCGGATCCTCCAACTTTTCCTTTTTAGGAAATTATCTCTTTTCAAGAGGAAGAAAGTAATAATCTATGGTCAATCGCATGGACAGACAGTGCAGGCCCTTGGGAACAGACTTTGTTGCTGCCTAACTTAAAAATTTACTTTTCTTTTGCAAGGTCCTTACTTGCTCGTCTGCAGATTGAAGCATGGCTTGCAACTTCTTTGTTACTATTGCACAACCATAAAATTGTTCTCTAGCCTTGGATAGGACATGACCCATAGCCTTGATCTTCTCAGGTGCACTGAAACATTCATATCAATTACCGGTCATGAAAAAGAGAATGAAAAGCAGAAAGATTGACACACAGACTGCAACTTTAAAAGAAACAAAGGATATGAATACCAAATGCAAATGGAAGCACTTACTACTCTTGATTTAGAAGCAACCAATGTGAAAATCCAGGGGGTAGTGTTCCAAGCTTCCACAACACTCTATCCTCCTTCTGACATAAAATAAAAGATGTCTGTGACGAGATGAAATTTAACTTGTATGTGACGAGATGAAATTCATGTTTCTGGGATTCCTACAAACACAAGTAAATAACCTACAATGAGATCCAAATATTAAATGTAAAATGCAGCAAAATTGTTGGACTTCCAAACTTTTGAGTATTTTAAATTCATAACACTTCAGCTTAGCATTCATGACAGTTGAATTCACAACCACAGATGCAGCCAATATATTGTCAAAAAATAATGGATAGTGATAAAGAGTTGGATCCTCCAACTTGTCCTTTTTAGGAAATTTCGCTTTTCAAGGGCAAGCAAGTAATAATCCATGGTCAATCGAATGGAAAGACAGTGCAAGCCCTTGGGAATAGTCTTTGCTGCCAGCTGAATTAAAAATGTACTTTGCTTTTTCAAGGTCCTTACTTGCTCATTTGCAGACTGAAGCATGGCTCACAACTTCTTTGTTACTATCCCACAGCCATAAAATTGTTCTCTGGCCTTGGATAGGACATGACCCATAGCCTTGATCTTCTCAGGTGCACTGAAACATTCATATCAATTATCGGCCATGAAAAAGAGAATGAAAAGCAGAAAGATTGACACACAGACTGCAAATTTAAAAGAAACAAAGGATATGGACACGAAATGAAAATGGAAGCACTTACTACTCTCGATTTAGAAGCTGCCAATGCGAAAACTATTACCTTTGAGGTGGATCAGAATCTGCGTTAGCCTCACCCAATGTACACTGACATTCTTTAATATGAAGCATCAATTCATGGTATAAATGAAGATTATTCCTAGCCTGGGAAATGCTTGAATACACCCTAGCAATGATCAATTGGTCTCACATCAATCTAACAATGGAGTGAGAATTCTCGTTCTCATTCTCTTGCCTCCAAATGCTATATTTTCCCAGGACAACAGAATCTACCTCCTTGGAACGTTTGATTGTTGCGTTTTCAAGCTCAACTTGTTTTTCTTCATCCTGTTGAATCAACTCTGTTGACCTTTTCTCCCTCCTCTTTTGTCTCAATTGTTGTAAGCATTAAACTAATATAAATTAAAGCATACTATGCTAAAATCTAAGAAATATAAATTTTTTCTATTGGAGAAGTAACATTCAAAAATGATTTTGGAAAATATCATAACAATTCCCTTTTCCATGAGAACAAAAAGTAGCGATCTAGTGCAGCAAAGAATTTTACCCCCTATGAAACTTTTGTTGAACTTTCTTCAAGCTGCAAATGGTCTGCATTACAACAACAATTTTCCTAGGAGTTTGACTAGACATTACCTTACACTAGGCTACCAACATCATAGATCAATTAACCAGGGAAAATCAAAACTTACCATTAAGAGAATTCTCTTTGATGTCTCGATGTTCACTTCCTGTGTCACCCTCTTGAAACCTCGTAAGAAGTTCTTCGTCATTGGAAGTTTTTTTTTTCTGCACCTCTTCTTTCATTTTAAACCCCTCGGGATTTTCCTTGCCTTCTTCATTGGAGATCACACCATCTTGTTGCAAATGTAACTTTTCTGAGTTGTCTCTAGAAATTTCGCCTCTGCTTGATGTACACCGTTAGAAATAGAGAAGCACCCCTTCCAATATCAGTTTTCACTTCCTGCTTAATACAACCCTACTCAACTACATAGATCATCATCACATAGGTTTCCTTACATGTTCAATAGAGAAAATAACCAAAATCTTCACCAATCATACCTCAGAGTTAGTAATATCCCTTTGGTTTACTTCGGAGGGCTTTTCTAATACCCATGAGGAAGATAAGTCATTCCGTCCAACAATATTTAAGTTTAGAGTTCCCGAGTCCTCTATGATATTTGTTATGACATCAATCACCTACCCAGTAAATAAAATTTATTTTCAATTCTCTGCTCAATAGGGGAGAAATGAAATTTAAGATATCCAAATGCAATAGGTTTCTTATACTTGCCTCCTTTGGTAAGAGAGAGTCAATGCTCTCTATTAAGCTCTGCTTTCTCCAGTCATCTGCCTATTCCTGTGAACCCCACAGATAAATAGATAAGAGTGATTTTAAACATATGATAGAGCTCCAGTATCCTCAATAATTCCTCTCTATTTCAATCCACTCAGGTCGATTAAATTTCAGTTTAGGGACACTATTTATTATCTGGGATTAGACTAACATAAGTGTAAGTGCCTTGCCCAGATCCTGAAAAAGAAAAAAATGGCCATAGAAAAATAGAATTGGTTTTCAAGATGTGGAAAGAGAATACCATTCTAACAGATCCATCTCTTGAGAAGTTGTGCCCTGCTGTTTTAAATGACAAAAAACGCATAAAAGGTCAGGTAGAAAAAATTGATGGAGAAGAATATCTATAAAAATACTGAAACACTAAAAAGGGGGTTGCTTTGCTATCATGCATAT
>APFE031233022.1:14595-33997 GCA_000404065.3 Pinus taeda | reverse complement strand
AATCATAGACAAACCTATAATATTTAGAAAAAAATTGAAAAATGACAAATGATATATTTTATTTCTTTTAATATTTAAATTTGTTAAATGATTGTTTTTGTTTTGATATCCATCTATAATTACTAGTGATTTAATTTATGTACCTATGCTAGTTATAATTTAGTTGTTAAATTAATAGTAAAATAATCTTTATTACAATTTATTCATAAATATTGATTAACATGTCTTTACACTTTAATTTTAAAATTAATTTAACTAACTAAAATCATAAATTACAGCATTCCTTCTACTCAATTTTTTACTCCTCAATTTTTTCTCTGCAAAAGGAAAGAAGGTATTTAATTGATAACAATAAATTTTTGTTTTCATTTACTCCCCATGACTTCAACGCCACAAACACCAATCTGTATTTTCAACTCTATATCAATCATGTTCAACTCCCATGAACTTTGTAGGAGACAATTGGTTGTGCAAAACAAGTTTCTTGGAATTGACACCCCATTTGAGTTGCAACTAAGTTTATCCATATCAATTTGAACAAAACACTGCCAAAAAAAAATAAGGTTATAAAGCTTCATTACAACCAATGAGGTAGAGCGCTCATCAAAAAGCAACATTTTCACTTTCATTTTTAATTTTTTATAAAGCCTTTAATTGGTCATCTCACACATTGTTAGCAATTCATACTCCAATTAGCTATATTTAAACTAAAAGACAAGTACTAGCTACTATTTAGCACTTGTTATATATTGTTTTCAATAATTTCTTTATTAATTCTAGTTGAAAGTAATAGATTTTTGTTTAATTTTTTTTATTAATTTTGATTTAACTATATATATTTTTAACCTGTAAAGTTGATTTTTTGTTTTCTATATTATTAAAATTTATAATTCTTCCTTATAAGTTTCACTTCTTTCCATATATTATTTTGCATTGAAAAATTTTAAGTTATCCCAACTTTTTTTATGTTTTTCATCTACATTTTTTTACGTGAAAATTTTAGGTCAAGATAAGTTTTTTTAGTGCATATCGATTTTATAATTTTTTTAAGCTATATTTTTACCTCAAAAATTTAATTATTTTTTTCTATGTATTTTAATTTTAATACTTCAAAAGTCTTTACAATCTCTTCTCATTAATCAACAGTGTTGGAATGTCACCTAATTGTAAGTTGTAAATGTTGTCCTTCATCTTATATGTGTCACTATCTCACTACTTTATTTTGTTACCATCTCACTGCTCCACTCCATTTCCTCATTATGTCACCATCTGACCACATCATTCCACTACCTCACTCTATCACATCTCATTGCATCATTCCATTGTCTCATTTTGTCATTGTTTCATTGCGTAAATCCACTATCTCATTCTGTCACCCTCTTGCTGCATCATTCCACTGCTTCTCCCCACCCCTTGTTTGGGGATTTCTATCACTATAATATCAGTCACATTATACATGAACAATTTGCAAAAATTTCAAAATAATCTAGGAATGTGTTCGGTGTTGGGATGAGGAAGAGGAATGTCTTTGGTGGTAGGACAAGGAAGAGGAGCATGAGTTTTGATTGACAATCTGATTTCATTATTTATTTCAGACAATAATTATGATGACTAGACTAGTAAATTCTATCTAAATACTTGATATGTGTTGTTAGTTTCCTTCATAACCCTTTAGAAATATATCTACAAAATAAAAATTTGAAATGGTGAGACAAAACAAAGATGGAACATATTTAAAGGCTTTTTGTAATTTTCTCTTAACAATATTTTCACTAGAATAATATACCTTGCGTAGATAATAAAACCAATAAAACAATAAGTTTGGTTGAAATTAATATTCCTAGACAATTTGTTAATAAAGTATTTGATTCAGATTGGATCAATATATTTTTTGTCATTAATTTCAGTGCTTCTAGAGTGGAAAATTTGGAGGATCAATGTGCATAGTCATTTTTACCCATGATCCTAGTTTGGAAAATTTGAAGTGAGAAACTTAGGCGCCATTTTGAGGCCCTAAATGACCAACTTTATGGCCCCAAACTTACTATGGACCTAGATTTCATAATATACACATGGAAAGCTTTCCAATAACAGAAAAAATTCCCTCAATTAGAGCTCGTATGTGAAAGTTATGCCACTTTGAAGTTGACCTTTTGGTTTTGACCACCATGAATTGAGGGGATGTCACATCAATCCCCATTATTCATGGAGAAGGGGTTAGCTATGTGATCATGATGAAGAATACTCTCAAAAGAGTCAATATTGTAACTCTAATTAAGAGTTGAAATAGTCAAACTTAAGCACTAGTAGGCTATCGAACTGTGTTATAATCACACCACTAGGAGGAAAAAAAGCCCCATTGTATTCAAGTGAATTTTCCTCCCTAGATGAGAAAGTAGCTAAGAGTGGAGAGAGAGAGAGGACAAAGAGGGTTTGTGTTCTATAGCATCCCATGGGCCACAAGTCTCATTCCTTTATACTTGCATCTATTTCCAATTAGAGAAAGGGAATGCAAAGCAACCTCACTTTCTAACTAGGTTTTCTTTCAGAAAGGTTTTCCCGTATCATATCTTCTGTTATTATGGTTTTGTGAATGAATGTTCTATTTTTTCTCTATATTCTACATATTTATATTTTGTGTGCATACACAGTAAAAAATAACTAAATAATTCTATAAATACAAGAAAAAATTAAGCTTCATAGTTCAATAATTTTTCTTTATAATATCTATTATGATAAAATTTCTAGACGAATATCCGTAGAATTTTATAGCTCATATTAATATTAGAGTAGGAATATTTAGCATCTTATGAGAAGTCTTAGGGGATTTGAATCAATTAAGTTGAAAATCATAAAACCCCAATGATGGTCGATGAAACTATTAATAACCCTCAAGATATAACTAAGGATAGACTCATAAGGATGGAAGAATAGGTTGTAAATATCAACCATAATATGAATCTTCTCATGGTGGCTATGAAAAATAAGTTTGGAATCAAAGAAGATGAAGGTTTCAACTCAAAGGTTATATTAGAGGTAAAATTTGATGATCAAGAAGAACCACTAGAGGATACTAATAGAACTTTAAAAATAACAACCTAGTTCAAGTTCCATGAACCACTTAAATTTCCTATTCAAGATGGTAGTAAATGTTGAAATCAAACCATATCAAGGTGTGATTGACACTTCGAAATAGAATCATTGGTTGCAATAATTAGAGGTTTATTTTAGCATTCATCATATAAAGGAAGAGCATGCAAATTCTTTTGTTTGTTTGAAAGTAGAGAGTTATGCCATGGTGGGAAATCCATATAGAAACATTGAGGCTAGACATGGATCCCCTAGTGGCTAAGTGCGGGGATTTAAAAAATCTCCTAAAGTCTTAGTTATACCTTATTAGGTATGTAGAGCACCAGTGGATCTAGTGATGTTACTTTATTCAAAGACAAGAAATAATGTCGAGTATCTCTCCCAAGAACCTAGACATAATCCTCAAGTATTTTGGGGGGTCTACATGGCCATATGTGGAAAGAAGCAATATTGTTCAAACTTGGAATGGTGGATGAGGCTTGTGTAAAAGCATAATAATAGGAAAACATAATACATAAGAAAGGGAAACACAGTGTGTCAAAGCAAAAGGAACATCAATAATCTTCCGAAGAAGGGAAGAAAAAAATGGAAAGGGGGGGGGGGGGGGGTGTGGGGAGATGGGGAGCAAAAAAAAACAAACAACCACAATGCATCGGCGCAAAGATCCCTATTACATCAAAATATAGTGGGCCTTGCAAGAGGCCTCACAAGGAAAAGTTTAAGCCTTTTTTAAATAATGAGGGACATTTCCATTATTACCTCAAAAAATGCCCTCCCACGCTTTAGTGGAATTGCACCCCAAGGGAGACTTCCTAGTAATCAACTAAAGGTTATTCTAAATTATATGGGTCAAGGTGATATGGATATAGGCTAATTGAAGACACTCTTTAACGGAAAAAGGCACAAATCTTCTTGTAAAGGAGAAGCGCATCATACACCAAGTCTAGGGATGACACCTATGGGCTAGGGTTTCAATATATGTAGCACCAAAGGGGTTTCTAGCCATTCTTGCATCAAAGAAATGGTTTATTAAATATTAAATCAACATAGAAGTAAGGAAAACCCTCCAATTAAGCTTTAAGTTGAAGCCCTAACTAGGGTCAGGTTTTCCTAGGTACAAAATACTCTGAAAATGATGACATCAGCTCTTTTAGGGTGAATTTTACAACGCAAAAGGCTATATTTTGAGTTAAAAGGACCAACAAGGTTAAATTAAAGTTTATTACCTCCAAAATTCACCATCAAAATCCCTAATTTAATTTGACCCTACAAAATTTCCCTAGAGGTTTGCATTTAAAAGCTTACGAAATAAGAGGAAGGGAAAATATTAAAGCTTTTGATCAACACCAAAATTTGCAATGCCTATTCCCACTTGGGTGATGGATTCCTTAGGTCTAGTTCAACAGATAATGGATAGAAGCTTGGAGTAAGTGGGGAAACCTCTTGTTTTCACTTGTACAAACCTTAACTATCTTTTTGCGAGGAGAGGAATTAAATAGGGTAAGCCCCCTAGGAGGTCCCCTATGGATTTCAAGAAAGAACTATTTAGCATGAAATAATCATCAAATATTTTCAATTAATAATATCCATTTAAACATGGAAAAGAGAAAAAAACCCTAGCGATAATTTAATTACATGAAAAACAATAAAATGGTCTATGCATGAAGCTGTGTTACACTTTTTGGCAAGTGAGGGTGTGTTTTGAGTGAAAAATGCAGCTCGATCAAGCCACTTTAAGCACTAGATCGAGCGATTTGTAAGCACTTGATCAAGTTGTTTGAGGGCTTAAATGTGGCTTGATCGATCGTTAAAACAAACCCTCGATTCAGCTCATGTGCAACCCGAGGTTACACATGAGCTCAATCAATGCATTATTTCTCATCAAAAACCCCGTCTGTAGTCTATGCAAGCCATTTTGCATATACCATGAGGTGAAGAGGAGATCAACCAATAGTTTGGGAGCTTGACCGAGATGGAGGAGATCCATCCATCCACCTAGTGACCCACCAACATCCTAGAAGCTCAAACCAACCACCATCTAGAGGCCAAGGTAGCCTTCCTATCACTTTTTCCTTATTTATATTATTTTTTCTTGTAAAAAAAAAAAAATTGAAGTCAAAACTATCCATACACCACCATATAAAAACTACAAAACATCCTAGAAAATCACATAAAAACAACCTAGAAAACCACAAAAAAACTATGAAAACCACCAAAAAAAACACTTGAAACCACAAAAAAAAAACTATAATTTAGGTTTTTTTTTGCAAGTATAATTTTTTAATAGTTGCGATAATAACATGTTTATTATGAATTTTTGTAATTTTGAATGGTAAAAACTTTATTTTCTAATTATTTTAGGTTTTGAAGGTTTTTCTTAAGAATTCAGTGAAATAAAATTTCAAAAGATTTTGAATTTTTTGTAGGAATTTACAAAAATGCATTTTTAAAATTTAAAATGCATTTTAAATAACTTTGACCCAAAATATGCCTAAAAAAACTACATAAAACAACCAAACTATAACCAATAAAGAAATAAATTAGGAGCTTAAGATTGACATAATTAATATGGTTGCTCATGGTGAACTTTTATTTATGAAATAAGATTATTTTGTAATTGTTTATTTTAAATTTAAAATTAATTTATATTCTAAATATTTTTTAATAATAAATATAATAATTGTTTAAAAGAACCAATTACTTAAATAAAATATTAACCAAGTTAAAAGTCCAAAATGAGAAAAATTTAGTTATTTAATTAAATTAATATATATATATATATAATATATATATATATATTAACACAACATAACTATATATAACTATAACATAGCATGTAACATAATTAGATAACTATATATTCATAACATAACTATATATAATTTAAATATATAACTATAACATAACTATATATAAGTTCAAGTTTCAACAATGCTTCATTGATACATACATTAAACCAAGGGTGAAAATGCATTTAAATTGAATAAAGACATTGTCTCTTTTCTATTTTTTACCATATTGTTTCATTATGTAATGCATTGTACCAGAAACATTGTCTTCACTTGCTTGCAGCAGTACATGTCATGTGTCAAAGTCAAACATGATAAGAATTTGTCGTATGGAGTATTTGGTTGGCATGAAATTTTATTAGTTTTGCAAATACGTTTATTTCAATTTTTTACATATATTTACATATTTATGCTCTATGAATAAAATGCACTATTTAGAAATGGGAAAAGGTGTTAAGTTAGATTTGACCACTTCTTTGGATTATGTTTACATGGAACTCAATAATTTGGTTGATAGATTATAAAAAAATAGACTGTAAAATTTAGGAAGGCTAGATTATTCTACTTGAGTTTAGAAATGCTTTCTTGTCAACATTCTTTCTATGTCAACATTTTTTTCTTGGATTAGTTTATATATATATATATGTAATAATTTATTCAACATTGTTTTCGTGGATTAGTTAGTATTATATGTAATATGCAGATTCATCTCCCATACAAGGCTCGAACATAGGGAGTGTGAAGGGCATGGATAGAATTTAATGAAGATTTTTCCCATCCATATATGATATTTAAAAAAATTTCCGAACAGATTTGGAACTATGGAAAACATATTTTTGACATTTAACATTTTTCTGAAAACATATTTTATTTTCTCGCCGATGAAGCTCATATGAAACATTGTTGGCAATATATATGATTGGGAACTTGAGAATTTATTGAAGGGATGAGTTGTATGTTACATGAAGTGCTAACGAAATAGTTAGTCATGTATGTCCTGTTATTGGCTTGCAACACAACTTGCAGCCTTAGCTGGAGAAATAAATGCAAAATTACCTTAAAGACGCCATTGATGAATCTAAAACTATAAATGTAAATATAGACAATTCGTTGAATGCCATGCCATCCCATTCAGTTATCAAATTTGAAGGACTGGCCTTAATTTTATTTGGAAGGGCATATATTTATCTAACCCTTCAAAGATGAAAAGTTAAAAAAAAAAAAATTGTACTTCTATTAACAAGTGAATATTAAATAAACCCTTTATAAAAAAATGCCAAAATGAAATGGTGTCCTAAATATTTAAAATTTAAAAAGTGGCTACATTAAAACACTATAAAATCTCAATAGAACTTAGTAAATAGGCAAACATTTTTCTCAAATTCTATTAGAAAAAGGTAAACATATGTTTCTTCTATTCATTAGATGATCTTCAAAAGCATTTGAAATCACATCATTGAAAATATAAATCTATTTGCACAATGGAAAGGTTGTTTTAGTTTTCATTTGTTTCTAATTTATACTCTATATTTTGTTCAGCTTGAATTATTTTAAAACAAACCAAATAAACAAATGTATATCTTCAACAACTAAGGGAATTGAACTTTTCTCTTAACATTGCTCAGTCAAAGAGCACCATCAATAGTCTTTCATCTCCATTAAAAATTTCAAGCTCTATAGATTCAAAAATTTATGTAATTAATAGGAAATTTTTCTATATCTAATAGGGAAATATTGTAATATGTAATACACATCTATAGTGTTGTTGTTGTATGGCTTGGTTGGTCATTTTTCTTCTTCTTTGAAAATAGTTTTCAAATTTGGTCCTTATAATGAATTCAATCTTGGTTGATGTCTTTTTCTAATAATGCAGTTTCTTTTTGTTGATGTTTTTTTTCTAATAATGTGGTTTCTTTTCGTTAACAATGTCGTTTAATTTTTCTATGATTTCAACATCTCCTTAAAGACCCTTTATAACAGTAGCTACATGGAAAGCCATATGCACTCCTTATTTCCTATATGTTGAATGGAGAGAATGAAGTAGAAAACACAATAGTAGTTGTATGGATAGCTATTGGCATTCTAAATCTTTTGGGAAGACAAACAGAGAAAAAAGAAAATTAAGTTGTAACCCTGTAGGCAGACCAATCTTTGGTTGTATGGTTATTAATAGAGTCCTGGAGTTTCATTTTAACACTTGAGAGTTCTCCCTAGTTCAAAACTCTACATAATTTTATGGGAAGCGCACTTACTATTTCTCAATTTTTTTTATAGTATTAATTTCTATGTTTTCAAAAACTAGAGAGTTAATAAAGAAAAATGCTTTGAAGATAAGAGAAAAAATACAGGGTCTTAAATAAAGCTTGATTTTGTAAATGCTACGCTTAATAGTAAGCTTTATTACATTAAGGTCAAATGGTAGCAATGCTAGGCTTTTGTAAGCATTTTGGTTGTCAGTCACGAAATCATCTAAAAATAGTAAAGAGATGGTAGTAGTTATTTATGAGAGTATAAAAAATGTGAATCCCTAAGCGTAGTTACCACCATCTAACAGGGTAATTTCATAATTGAACAATCTTGTCTAAGTGGTTGGTTTACAAGAAAGAAAGAAAATTTTGCAAATTAGGAAAGAAAATGAAGATATAATGGAAAATATCAATGGTTATGATGTAAAAAAGTCAATACTATCACTTTAAACTATTTTTAAGCTCGATAAAATCACATATTTAACTAATCTATTTCATTTATTATTATAAAATGAAAATTTATTCATTTATTGCTATAAAATAAGAATTTAAATTAATAAAGAGATTAGTCTGTCTATATACCTATGTTCGCTAAAAATAAACCTTAAAGAAAGAACCCTATCGACCTTATTATACTATCTCAAGATTTCCATGTTGAACATCAAACTTTCAAAGTAATGATGTCCTCATGGAAAATGTAAGTAAGCCTATCAGCCTTATTATACTATCTCAAGATCTTTATGTCGAACATCAAAGTAATGTCATGAATATGTCCTCATAAAGGTAGGATGGAAGATGTTTTCATAGTGGTAGGATGATCAATACTCAAAGATATTCAACGTCCTCAAAGATGTTGGGTATTTCAATTGTGCATTGAATTATGCCTTGAAGCATCTCAACAACTCTTTCCATTGAAGACCTCAATTCCATATCATACTGTATGCACCACAATGTAGTCTTTACCACTCTCTCTGCTTCTTCCAAATCTATCATTAAATCCACATCCTCTTCAAGCATCAGTTCCACCATCTCTCTCAATCTGATCCCCATCTTCATTTGCTCTATTGTAGGCACTGGGAACTAATATCCCACACGTTTTACGAAACCCTCCATGATCATATGGTGCCTTAACATTACAATATTTATCCCACTCACAATCTCTAGCAAAATGATGTCGAAGTTGCAGACATCTACTAATGGGAAGATTTCTCATCCTCTCTGGTGCTAGATACCCTCTAGTGCCTTTGATCGTGGAGAAGAAGAAAGTGATACCCTCTAATGCCTTTGATCGTGGAGAAGAAGAAAGTATGTTCCCTATCCACAACTTCGTCAACCCAAATTTTGGTACTTTAGGAATGATATTTCGTCTAGGAGGATGTTTTGGGGTTTTATTTCACAGTGAAGAACCTAGTGCCGACATTCCTCGTGCAAGTACCTAATGGCTCTCGCCATCCCTAATGTATCAGGTAGATGGTAGTAGTTATTTACAAGATGAAAAAAAAAGTTCGTGAATCACTAATCGTAGTTATCACTATCTAATGGGGTGATATCATAATTGAACAATCTTGTGTTAATGGTGGGTTGAGAAGAAAGAATAAAATTTTACAAATTAAGGAAGGAAAATGGAGATACCATAGAAAATGTATGTGGTTATGATGTAAAAATGTCAATATTGTCACTTTAATCTATTTTTAAGCCTTGGACAAGTATGAAAAAGATCGTTTCAAATGATGAACTGCATACCTATTGAAGGCCATTGATATGGACAGTGAAATCGCTTTCTTTTATCGACACTAGTGTCAAAAGATTCATAAGTCCCCTTCCAATCCCCTGGAAAAACAAATATATGAAAAATTACGAAGTGAAATACTTCAATCAATTGATTTTTTAGAGTTGAGCAGAGCCAGATGTAATAACAAGCAAAAGTGAATATAAGGAGACACAAATCCATATCAAAAATTTGGGTTTAATGGAAGGATTAAGAGATTCTGTTTGATACAGAGTGTAACCTCGATGGTTCTCATTCCGCAACGATTTCATCATTTCCTCTTTTGGAAGGGAAAAAATCCACTGACTTTGCTCAAAGACTTAGTCCAAAAAATCTTCATCGATACCATGATGGATGATATAAAAAAAATATAGAGTCCACACATGACTACATAAAGCTCAATTAACATTCCACACATAATAATTTTAATTTGTTATGCCTAAATCAATGAACTAAATGAAAAGCCAGGGAAATGAAAGTTGAAAATTAAAACTGAGAGTTAAAAATACCTTGCAAACTTGTGTTGCACTCGCCGAAAGGTTGCGATTGGAAATTTCAATGCATGCAAGATTCACAGATTCGGAACAATCTACTTCAGTCATCGTGAATTCTTTGTCTTTTGTTATTTGTTTCTTCTGAATCTTTGATACCTTCAAAAAATGCCCTTGGTTCGCATATACCAATAGATAACTACTTCTCCTGTGCTATTAATAAATGCGAAAAGAAACCTATGTTATCAATGAATGCAAACAAAAACCTCATATCACTATTGCCAACTCTATAAGTGCTGCCATTATGACTAATGGCTTGGGAATGCATGAACAACCTCCATTACTTCATATTGCACTTTCTTTAGTGTTTCCAGAACCTCATCCAGACTTTAGAGTGTTAAATCAGTGCAAACTTTAGAGTGTTACATCAATCCGAGAATTGGAATTTTCTGAAATGTCCTACGGATAGACAACCCATTCATATGGCATTTTTTAATATTATTTAAATTTAAAAAAACTGGTAAAAATCAAAATTTAAATTTCTTTTGACTGGTAAATTTCGCTGAGCACTTCTTTGACATGCTAGAGGGCTTTGGAAGGGTTGTGACGTGTTGAAATTTGAACACTTTCCCATCCCATCCCACTCTCCTTACATGAATCTCGCTATTTCCCTGGCAAGTTTCTGGATTGCGGGGTTATACTCGCAGATTATGCAAGTCAATCCCACAAGGACTTACGATAATTCCCAAGGTGGAAACACAATGATTGCTACCCTTTCCAAAGGAGGAAAGTTTTATTAAATGTCAAATATTTTGCATGGATGGTGTGCCCGAGTTGATAAATGTTCCATCATCTTTTACACCTAGAAATCTTTCATGGAATTGTTGCTTCTGAGAAGTGCAATGTAACATTCTTGGACTATTTCTTTCTATCAAAATTAAAATTAAAATATAGTGTTATATTGGATAGCCAATCAATTCTGTAAAGACTCCATTGTTCTGTAGGAAAAAAGGTATGTTAGTAATTTATGCTAAAGAAAAAACATTAATTTAATCATGCCACTCTCATTCAATGCAATGCATACACGACTTTCATTTAAGGCCATCACTCCCCTACTATGTGGACTGGATAATAAATAGTTAGAGTTTTGTATACAGAGAATTTCTTCATAATCGAAGTTTTATATTTGATCATTTGACCAAAATTCCTCAAAAAAATAAAACCTATGGATCTTATTAAAAAATTCCAACCATTAAAGCATCCAAGAATTCCAAACTATCAAAAGGGAAAAAATCCAAAATTTAAATTTAGATCAAGATTTCTAATAAATGATATTTTTCAATTTTTATAAAAAAATCCAACCACTGAAGAAAAATTTAATACAAAAATTCCAACCATCATAGAAAATATTAATACAAGATTACATTGGTTCGAATAAAAAAAAATTAATACAAGATTACACTGGTTCGAATAAAATTTAATATAAGATTAGACATACTCGAATAAAAACGAGCACCACCTCCTTATTTGTAAGAAGATCCATCAACAATCGAAATCCAGACCCTTTACTCTTTAAAATATTAATAATAATGACTTTATAGCCCTATTCCTAAAAAAACGAGTTTCTATAGTAACAACCACCTACCAGATCCTCTTATTGGAAAGAGGAGCTATTAGAAATTGAAATTTGAGATCCTTTCGTCCCTCGGGCATTAATGGTAGCCACTTTACAGTATGCTAGATTACCATACAAACTTGTAATTTGTAAGCGTTGGCATTTAATGTGAGGGTTCATATACGTTGTTTACAAAAACTTCCCAAATCTGCTTACAGTAGCTTACACGACTACTTCAAGTTGTGGGCTTGTAGTGGAACTGAAAAATTTAATAATGAATGCATAGATGGTGAAGAAGCCCCTGTAATCTACAAAAGGATATGGAATTGTAGATAAATATAGTAAAAAAGGAAGAAAAATACACTGTACTGTTTGATCTGAGCGACGTATTGATACAGATCCGTAATCCTTTTTGTTATTTTTTGCTTGTTTCCCTTGAGGTGTATCTAGCGTTATTCGATCCATATTATTCATCCTGAGAACACCCTTGACTTTCTTTCTATACCATTGTGTCTCTGCCACCTCTGCCCTGAATCTCATGATTTATATGTCCACGTCTGAGCTCAAGGTCTCTGAGATCGAAGGCGTGGTGCGGGTCATTGTTTTGAGATTGCTTCTGGGAGATTTGAACCCTGAGGCCTGGAATGTAGTGTCAGTTTTTTGGGGAAAAATTTATAGTGACCACACTGTTGTGCATGTTTGTAGAGGCATTTGTTATGGAATACATGGGTGTGGATATAGTCATTGGGATGGTAATTGAAGTGGATGTCGACGACAGAGCTATTGGGTTTGGTGGAAAATCTAAGTTCCGGCAGGGCTGAAAAAGAAGCTTGCTAGGGCTGAAAAAGAAGCTTGCTAGAGATTTCATGGCGGGCGTGGGAAAATACAAATCCACTGGCATTTTCTATCCCTCTGCAAGGTATGAAATTTGTGTACTAGTTTTTCTTCTTCTATTACTAAAGTTGGATAGTATTTCTTCTATGATCTGATTGACTTGGAGAACATACATTCAACGAAATATGGTTTCAAAGAAATGTTATTTTGAAAACTTCAAGTTAATGTCATTTATCTCTCCCTAAAAACGTCCTGAAGTACTAGGATAACAATAACGTTAGAGTTATTTTATCATTTGTTGATATGGATTTAGCTATTCCATTTTCTTGGCTGAAAATGATTTTGAAATTTAATGAAATTGCAGGGTCAGTTGCACAAATTTTGAAAAAAAAACAATTACACGGTAGATTAAATAAAATTTCAAGTGTGTTTTAATTATGTACATCTTTTGATCCAAGGGGCTCTAGAAATGCTCTAAATCTAGAAATAGCTCAAAAATAAAAGTCACTGGATCGAAGTGGAACTAGGAATAGATCTTAATGCTCATCATCATGATTCAAACGACATGAACAACACTCAAATTTGAGTTCATATGCTCAAGATATTGGTGGTTAAAGTTATGATTACACTAGGGCAAGTGGCAGCTACTAACGAGGCAACAATTTGGAAAAGCATCAACGCACAGAATCCGACCTCTGGAAAGGGCGAATTTGTGACCTCTATATTTGTCCATGATCCCAATGTTGGCTGATAGATTTTTTAACCTCCTTGTTCCAAATATAAAAAATATTAAAAATTACCAACCTCTAGAAAGGGCAAATTTGTCACCTCTTTAATTTGTCCAATAATCCCAATTTTGGCCGACGGATATTTTAACCTCCTTGTTCCAAATATAAAAATATATTAAAAATTAAAGTTTCGAGCCACCAATCGTGCCACCCTCCAACTATATAAAAATATATATATCAAAATTAGGGTGATGGGCCATCAACCCCACCACCCTCCAACTATACATATATTTAGAACCATACGAATCGGGCTTAGATAGGTCTCAACCATAAGCATTGGCCAACAAGGTTTGAACTCACTCGGCCCAGTGGGCTGGCCCACTAACCAGGAAACCCCATTACCAACCAAAAAAATGATGCCGAAATTATAACACGAAGGAACCATAATGTGGGGTCCCATGGGTTGGACCATGGGACCGCCCCAACTACATGCCTTAATATGACTTCAGCAACAAATGGGCTAACAACTCGTGCTTTGTATACTCCATCGCTACCACTACATAGATCCATTACAATGCGTCGATAGGGGAGGAGGAGCGAAGTTCCAACCAGGGTAGAACCATGACTAGCAAAACCCTAATGTTGGGTTCCAGGAGCACAACTTTGACACAAGGGTATCATTTGATTTCGAGAAAGATTCCTTGGGGGTCCAGAAGTGCCGATGTCAGAATATGGTCACGTTTATAGCCGTTTGACACGATTTTGCGCCATGAATCCAATGTTGATGTCTGTTTCTATAGTTGAGTTTCTCATTTTCAGTACATGCCAGAAAATGGAGGTATAAGGGTCATTTTTGTAATTTGATTGTAATTTAATTTTTGCTTCCATTTAATGAAACATGCCTCCCCACATTGAGTAGGGCCTAAAGACAACCCACACTAGGTGAGCTTCGTAATCAAATCATCTTATGCCTTTAATATCTTGGTTGCTTTTGATTTCTGCGTCTTTTCATGTGTTTAAGTTACCTGGTTACATGCTATTATATATGAAATTTTTTATACATCCTTGATGTAAAAGACATAGACCATGTTTGGTATCAGAGTGGGTCTTCTTAATGCAAGTAGCATGAGTGAATGCTAACCAGGAACAAGATCCAAAGAGGAGAAGGAAAACTAAAATATTTTGATCCCTAAGCAGGGTGTGCATCACAAAGATAGAACATGGCAGATGAGCAAGCTCGAATGGAGGAAGAGAAAAATTATTTCAAGATCTTCTTCACCATGGTAGAGAAAGTTGACAGGTTGTTTACAGAATATGAGAAGACAATCAATCCCGATAAGGAAGAACCAGATGACCATTTCTCAGTAAATCATGAAGATGGAAGAGGATAGCCTCTTGAATCGCTCTCTCCATCCTCTAGTGACAATTCTTCTTCTTCTTATTCTCATCATTCTAACAAGAATCATAGGAATACATCTAAAAAGACATTTTTAAGCTAGATGTAAAGTTTGACTTGCCCACATATAATGGAGAATGTAGTGTAGAGAAATTAAACAATTGAATTAGATAGATTGAGGTTTATTTCAAGATTCAACATATCAAGGAAGATGAGTCCAAGATCCAATTATCATCTCTTCGACTGAGTGGCACTGCTCTCATCTAGTAGAAGAGCAAGTTGGAGAAACGCAACAATAACTTGGGTAATCTCATTTTTTCTTGGTCCAATTTTGTTTTTGCATTAAAAGATCATTTTTATCCTTTGGGTTATCAACAAAAGGTTTTAATGCAATGGAAATATTTGAGACAACGAAAGAGTCAAAATGTACAAATATTCACATAAGAGTTTAGAAAAAAAGCTTTGAATTTGGGCATTTCACTTGATTCACCATAAAATTTAACAAAGTATATTAGTGATTTACATAGTTACATTAGGCATTCGTTGTTGTTATTTGAGCCTGCTACTATTAATGCAGTTAGTGTGAAGGCCATTCACCTTGAAATCAGGGGAAAGAATGAAAAATAAGAGCAACCGAAGAAATCATCTTTCAAACCTCACAATGGCAAGTTCAAAGGAAAAGGCAAGGGAAAGGACAAGAAGACAACTACAACCAAGAAGGAGGAAGGAGCAAAGTCATCTTGTACACATTGCAAGAAGGAAGGCCATGATAATGAACACTATTGGAAATTGCATTCGGGGTTGAAACCAAAGAGATTTGGTGGGAAGAACAAGCAAAATATGATGGAAACCATACAACAAGACCTTGGATCCGGTTCTGATGACGAGACACAGATCACAGAAATGGGCATACAAGGTACCCTTTCTCCATATGCTAATGAAAATTCTTAATTACATGCAAGTACAAGTTCTTCAAATGAGTCTCTTGTTAATGAAGTAAAGAGGGTTGAATTATTCCACATTAAAGTCGTAAAGTGGAAACCTTGTTTGATCCGATCTCACAAGAAAAACTGATTTCAAAATCCTTGGTTAAAAATCTAGGTTTAAAAACCAAGCCTCATCCAAAACCCCTCCCTCTTGATTGGGTGTATGATAAAGCCAAATTACATGTAACCAAGTAGTGTAGATATTTGTGATTGCATCCAAAATAGTAGATGAGGTTGATCTTGATTTTGTACCCTTGGATACCTATGGAATTTTATTGGGGAATCCCTATTTGTATGACAGGAACAAAAAAAAAATTCACCATGAAAACAAGTATCATATCACGAAAGGTGAGGTGTAATACATTGTTAGAGCTCATCGTGCCAAAATCAATGCTAGTCTTATAAGTGCAAGTTAGATGAAGAGATTTATCAATTCAAGCAAAGGGTGCATTCTCATGGTTGTGAGAGCAAAAGATGCAGAGACATCTGAAGCTTTCCAAGGTTTTGATCCCACTCATAAAAAAATTGTATGAAATTTCTTCTAAATATAATGGCCTTTTTCAGGAACCAAGTGGGTTTCATCCAAAGCATGAGATCCAATATGAGATTCACTTGTAGCATGCTTCTACTTTACCAAACTTTGGTATGTAGAGGGTGACAACCATTGAGATGAAAAACATAAAAAAGCAGGTGCAAGATATGCTGAACCAAGTGGTCATAAGGCCAAGTTCTTCTCCATGCGATTCACCTATTTTGTTGGTGCCAAAAAGGGATGGCACATGGAGGATGTGCGTGGACTATAGAGCACTCAAAAATATAACGGTGAAGAATTGGTACCCTCTGCCTCATATTGATGATTTATTAGATCAATTGAAAAATGTTGTCTATTTCACAAAACTGGACTTCTGCAGTGGCTATCATCAGGTTAGGATTGTAGAACAGGATGTATGAAACACTGCATTCAAAACAAAATAGGGGTTTTTGAATGGCTAGTGATGCCATTTAGACTATGCAATTCTCCGACCACATTCATGAGGGTGATGAATGCTATTTTTAGACCTTTATTTGATGATTTTGTAATTGTGTATCTTGATGACATTCTTGTTTTCAGTAGAACATGGGAAGATCATGTGAGTCATGTTAAAAAAGTGTTGGATGTTTTGCAAAAAGAAAAATTGTACGGAAAAATGTCCAAGTGTGAATTTGGTAAAACGTCTTTGGTTTTCTTGGGTCACATTGTCAAAGCTAAAAAATTAAAAATATATCATTCTAAAATTTATGTGATTGTAAAGGGGCCTAAACCCACCAATGTTACATAGATTCGTAGCTTTTTGGGTACAATGTAATACTGGAGAAGGTTCATTACCAACTTCTCTGTCATTGCATCCCCTTTACATGCATTGACAAGTGTGAAGCAAACCTTTTAGTGGAGAGGAAAGAAACAAAAACCCTTTAATACATTAAAAGAGAAGATTAGTACCACACCATTTTTGGCTTTACCTGAGCTCCAACAACCTTTTCAAATCAAGACAGATGCCAGTGGGTATGCCATGGTAGCAATGTCGATCCAACAAAGGAAACCTATATGTTTCCATTCAGAGACATTCTCCTACGTTATTGTGAACTGTCCCACATATGACAAGAAGTTGTATGCATTGGTTCAAAGCATGAAGAAGTGGAAGCATTATCTGATTGGAAAGGAGACCATCATTCACACAAATCACCAACCCTTATAGTACCTCTAGCCGCAGTCCAAGCTTCAACAAGCACGTCATTTCATATGGATGGGATTCCTCCAGCAGTTTCACTTGGTCATAAAATACAAGAAGGGAACCAATAACAAAGTGGCACATGTGCTTTATCGCCCTCCTACTTCTGCATCTATAGTTTTGCAAAATGTTTATTTATCTTCTGAAAGTTATGTTGAACAATATGTTGATGACGATGATTTTAGGGAGACTTCTGCAAAGCTAAATCATGGACCATAGGTGAATAATTACCATTGCAGCATAAAGTATTGTACCATCTTGGCAAACTTTGTATCCACACCAATGAGAGAATACATGTAATTAGAGAGGCACATACCTCTCTCGTGTTAGGTCATTTTGGTGTAGGGAAAACTTTGTGTCATTTGTAGAGGTTGTGTTATTGGCTTCACATGAAAATTATTATGAATCAATATGTAAAGAGATGTGCGTTGTGTTTAGTTAGTAATCCCACTAATAGAAAATTGGGGCTCTACACACCACTCCTTGTTTCGAGTCATCCATGGGAAACTGTGTCAATGGATTTTATTGGTGGTTTGCCTTTGTCTAGAAGAGATCATGACTATTTGTATGTCGTTGTGGATTGATTTAGAAAAATGTGTGTCTTAATGTCTTATAAAAAGAAGATCACTGCAGAGAATATTGTTCATCTCTTCTTCTGATTTGTATGGGTCCATTTTGGGTTTACCACATCCATTGTGTTTGATCAAGACTCTCGTTTTCTTGGAGAGTTTTGGACAAGCTTGTTGAGAATTAGGGATACCAAGCTGAAGAGGAGCACGAAATTTCATCTGCAAAACGACAAACAAATAGAGGTTGTCTACTATTGAGTGATATATTTACTCTAAGGCTATTGTGGCAAGCATTCCAAATTGTGGGACGAGAAAATTTCTTATGTAAAACATGCATATAACTGGGCAATGCATTCATCCATTCAAAGCTCACTATTCAAGGCATGCTTTGGATATTTTCCAAAGGATCCCTTAGGCATGGTCTTTGGGAGAGATGAAGATTCCAATGGGCAACATGATAGGGACAAATCACAGATGGTCATTCAGTGAATTCAGATGATTCACCAGGCAGTGCAGGAGCAGTTGGAGAAAATTCAAGCTCAATACAAAGCTCGACATGACAAACACCGGGTCAATCACCAATTCTAGGTTGGAGATAGAGTGTGGCTCCACATAAGCAAAGACAAGATGAAAGGGGAAGGAAAGAAGTTGAGACCATTCTGATATGGCCCATTCACCATATTAGAAAATATTAGAGACAATGATTTTCATCTCGATTTTCCAGCATACATGCAAATGTACTCAGTGGTGAATGTTATAGATCTGACCCAGAAATAATATAGATCTAATAAGAAAATATAAGATAATGCAAATAAACCCAGAAATAATATGAAATGATTCTTTATTAATCAAAACCCTTAAGGTAGAGCAACACCATACATTCACTCCTTATGGAAGGAGAACACTCCACAAGCCATATGCATGTTCATACAATATTTCTTGACACTATTCCTTCATGTCTCTCCATGTGGAATCTCTAGCCTCTATATAGACCTCATACATACAATACCATGGATCATTACCATGGTTCCCTCATACCATCGACTAATACCATGGGCCCATTACATTATTATTAACTACTTGTGGTCCTTTACATGATATGGGTTAACCACCTTATTTAT
>APFE031233022.1:0-14374 GCA_000404065.3 Pinus taeda | reverse complement strand
AGATCTACTCAAAAGAGTAGTCCATTGGTACCATGCTTGTGCAGCTAGCCATCCAAGAGAAAGGTGAACCCTTGATCTCGTTGGTGCCTCGCTCACTTGAGATGGAAATTGACCATGGTAGCTCTTTTGTGTTGATGTGTAGTAGGTGGACCTTCGCTCCTCTCTATATGTCCTGCGGGGGTTGTTGTCCTTGTGGCTAATTTGTTGCCATCTTGTTGGTTGTTTTCTTGTTGGGTGGTGTAGGTGGTGATATGCTGACAATGTATCTTTCTTTAATTCACCACCTAATGGAGCCTGACTATTATGTTGTGGTGCTCGCTAAACTGGATAGGCTTTAGTTGATGTGGAGACATCCATGAGTTCAATTCCCACTGAGTGAGAAATATTTCAAGCACAACGACATTGTATGAATTTATTTGGCTAGATAATGTAGGCGGGTAGGAGAGCACGAGTGTTTATCACCGTGACAATGTGGTTAGCATGGTTCCTATTATCTGCATTTTATTAACTCTGTATTTTCTAAAGTTTGGTTTCCCTGGGCAATATTTACACTGTCAACATGCCATATATGTATACATCCTTTTCTTTTTATTTCAGGGAAGGTCACAAATTGTTGTAACACTTACATTCCTAAATTTGAAGTTATATAGGATACGTTGTTATCTCAACTACTCTGAAGCTACATGTATGCTCTATATATTAAAGATATTTCAAGATTTAATGCAATGAACCTCACATTCCTAAGAAGATCACAAATTGGTGTAAACCTTACATTCCTAAATTCAAAGTTATATAGGATACCCTTTCATCTCAACCACTGTGAAGCTATAGGTCAACTCTATATATTCAAGATCTTCTAAGGTTTAACGCAATGAACCTTACATTCCTAAATTCGAAGTTACAAGGCAATTCCCTATCATCCTAACCACTGACAAGATACAAGTAGGCTCTATATATTCAATATCTTTTAACTTTTAATACCATGAATAGAAAAAATGATTCTTTAATCCTTCCCTTTTCTTGGGTGAAACTTCATATCATCTTTATGGATGACTTTATTTTCCTTTCTTTTTTTTTGCTTTAGTCCATTCCTATTCATGGGATTCGTATTGTTCATCCATCACATCTGATTGATCTGATTGATTCTCATGAATGAGAATATCTACATGGGTGTATTCCTATGTGTTTCTAACTTGACCCAATTTGGAAAATCACCCTTGGAATCAACTGAATCACTTCTTCCTCAACAGATGAAAATGAGCCACTACTCATTGACATTTGTTTACTTCTTCAAATATCAGCTCCATGGAAGGTTCTACATTGAAATGATCACTGATTGGAGTATATTTTTCATTTTATTTGATTAGACCTTGAGATGGTTCTATTACTTTAATCAACTGGTGGCATTCCTTAGCATCCTACCAACAAGTGGGATTCTAAGGAACCCACTTTCTTCTTTACTAAGATTCCATAGATGTGACATCGTCGCAATACAGGCAAGATGTGTCCATAGGAAATACATGACTTGAATCTAAAATCCACCTGTTCAAAATCCAAAATTTTCTTCGTGGTAGCATCAACCACCTTTGACTAGATTTCTTTTGAAAGTCTCCTTGCAAGATCCATTTTTATGCACAAACTCATGAAGGTTGTTAAATGTCTTTTACTTGTCCTTTCTAGAGCATTTGTGATACTAACACAGACTCGGTTCCCCAAAATGGAAGTAACAAATTTGGGACTCTAATCCATATAGGAGATGAAGAACTCATATGTGGATGGATCAAAAGTGGAAAATGACGCTTTCTTGCACAAAGAGATCTGCTTTGTATCCACAATTATATTCTTTACAGGATATGAAAGATGTGAGTACAAGTGATGATGGGGATGATTCCAATGAAGAAAGTGATGATGATGAGGGAACCCCAAAGGTATGCTAGAGCTTTTTAAATTCTACTAGATTCCTTATTCATCTATTTTCTGTTTGGCTAATCTCTCGTTACATAATAGGCAACTTGTGGGAAGAAGTGACCTATCTTAGACTCTTATAACAAGTCACCAACAACAGATAAGTAAGCAAATATCTCCACACTAGCTAGATGTCAAAAGCCAAGTTAGCTTATTATCTTGCTACTGCTAACTTGGAATGTTAATAGTGCCTTTCAAATATAAATTTTTTATAATGGTGATGAGATGTCTCAACTACAACAGAAATGTAGTTATAGTGGGGAAGTCAATTGAATGATTTTCTTGAGTAAGAAATTTTGTCAATTTTATCATTATCATTCATATGTCAACTTTTTTAGGCTTTTGTAATGTGAGATGATGTCTTAAAAAGAACATTTTCAATCATTTTTTGTTTATATGCTTAAAATTGTTGGAGCTTTTCTTAAACAATGGTAATTTAATTTTATATAGAAATAGTACGAACACTCTTTATCAAAAAACCAATGCCCTAGCCTTTCTCCCTTTGGAAACGGTTCGTTCATATGGAAAGCAAAAAATGTTGTAGTTCGAGAGAATTGGCATACCTTGATCCTTGTAGGAAAGGAAAAGAAAAGTAATAGTAGATCAGTGGGTTGACAATTCTCATGGGAGTTTTTTTGTCACTAGTTTTGAATTGGTTAACACAATGGTTGATTGTCTCTGAAAAGTGACAATTTCATCATATACTATGATCTAAAATGATTTTTTGGTTGTATTCAACTAACCGAACTTATTTGGAATTCATTTCCTATGTTCCAAGTGTTGACAAAGGCAAGAAAATTAAACACATTGCAACTCCTTATCCAAAACAGGGTGCAAAGAGCCCTACCTTAGTTGTCAAGGGCAAAGAAACTCCACTTGGATCAAAACAAACACCTAGATCAAAAGTGGCTAGTCTTTTATCTTTCTGAAAACATATTAGTGGAATCTCAGTACATGTCATAACCTATCTTGTCTATAAAAAATTCGATAAAATATGCAGAAAAGTACGTCTACACTTGATTCTGGCAAGAAATCTGGCTAGCTTAATTGCCATAGTTTTTCAAGGTAAGTTACTTTCAGGTTCGTGCCTTTTTTCTTGTGCATAATGCATTACACTAGTTCATTGGATATGAATAATGCTTATTAGTATTGGGTTAGTCTTATAATTGGTGTATATGAATGGAATTAGAATTTATGTTTCACAAAATGATAGAAATACTTCATCTTTAGTTGACCATAGGAATATCATATAAATAAATTTATACATTGACTATGATCATTGCTTATTTAGATTTGTATGAGTCTTTTGTATTTTTTGCATCTGAACTGAATCGTGTTATCTTAGGTGAACGTAGGAAATTAATGCAAATAATTCAATTTAGTTTTTCTTTGTGTTTCTTATTTTCCCTTTGGACTTATTGATTCATTGTTTTTCAGAGACTTTGTAACAGGAGCATTGGGCAACCACAAGGCTAAGAAAAATGGTGGAAAGTAAAGTATGTCATTTTTAAATTTTCGCAACTAATTTTTTTTCCACTCTTAGTGCATCGCTGCCAGAAAATTCCCAAACTAAGGTCAAATGTGTATAAGATCTCTAGTCAATGTCTAGATATTTACATAAACTTGTGTACTAATTTGTATTGTAATGCCCATTTATCCATCGAGTCTTCCATTCATGCTATTTTTGTGAGTTGCTTCTAAGGGAGAATTTCTCAAGGTAGCACAATTTGGTATTAGAGATTAAACCAAGTAGATATATGTTATGTGTGGCGCTGTTGAATTGAATGATTTTATTTTTTCAAATTTTTCTGATGCTAATGACTTAAAAAAATATGGCTATTTGATGCTTTTGAGTTTTAATCTTTTTTCACCTGTGGATTATTTTGTGACAAGTGTTCATTTTAAATCTCAACAAAATGCCTTCAATAATATTGATTGAGAGTATCGAGTCAAATTGTATCAAACACTATATTTATAGTCTGTTAATTTATTTAAACAATGATAATCATACATTAAGGTTGCCACTTTACTCTTCCATTGCCCTGTATTTTTGTGAATACATAGAATACATTCTTATGTCTGACGTCTTTTAGTGAATACATATAATACATGCTTATGCTTGACTTTTGAGTCTCGGGAAAGTTTAGAGTTCATATTTTGTTTTTGTATATATACATCATTGACATAGTCTTCTAAGTTTATTGGAATTGCAATATGTGTTCTGGTAACTGGTTCAAAATAATAGAAATGTTGAACACAACAATTTGAAAATGCTTCAATGATTTTCATGGTCGCATATTAGGAAACTTTAAATTTCAACAGTTGTTGCAGCTTTTTAGCAAAGTTGGAGAACCTAGCTTCTAAATTTATATCACGAAGGATTTGGGATTATTACTCTGTAATACTAGGTCAATATAGCTCTTATATAATGTGAAGATTTATGCCTCTTTTCCTATTGATCTTATGTTAAACTTTCATATAATAAATCAAATATTTCTAGGTTAACATACCCTCACAATCATGACAAATGCTTAGGTATGACACTTGTATCCTTCCAAGGTAATTTTCTACCATGAAAATTAGCAAACTGAGGCTGATTTGTGGCATGGATAATAGTCCATATTGCCTTACATTCTCGTTCTCATGCACTTTCCCTGTTTGATCGATGCTCCCTTGACTCCATTTCCCAAGTTGTGATTGGGCACTTGGTATTGGGGATTTTACCTTCATATTCCTTTCCCACATCACTCATTAATCCAATGTACTACTATCACCCATTTTGTAAAGGCTTACTCTTCAAAATTCATCTTTTTCCTTCACTCCATAGCTTGAGCAATTTGATTATTTGGCAAACCTCCTCCCTCCATGAGTTGGAGAATATCTAACCAAAAGTGTGAGGAAGAGTTATTGTGGTGACAGTGGGTAGCCTTCCAGAGTGCACAAAACTTAGCCCCTTGATGATTTGGACTTTACGTTATGGGAGGTTGCTACATTTTGTTGTAACACTGCTAAAGAAAGACAATGGTAAGTTGCAAAATCTTTGATCGGTTCAAGTCATAAGGGATGATGGATGACCTTTGAGTGGGTTGATTCTTTCGGTGGCAAATCTTTTCTCTACGAATTAAGTTCCACACTAGAATTATGCTCTTAATTTCTAGAGTGACTTGATGTTTTGTTATTTTTATTTTGTTATTATATTTAGAGTTTCAATAAAATCTTTGATCTGTGAATTCATTAATTAGTTGGGTACAAGTCATAAGGGATGTTGCATGGCCTTTGATTGGGTTTATTCATTGGGTGGCAAGCCTTTTCCCTACATATTAAGTGTGCACCATAATTATGCTCTGAATTTCTATACTTTGAATGCGCTTGATGTTTTGTTATTATATTTAGAGTTGTAATTCTAGAATTTGGTAAGAATTTCTATATTGATAAATTATGAAGTTCAGATCTCAGATCATTACAGTAGTGGTTGTCTTATTGATTCTTTTCTAGACCAATATGTGTATGTTTAAATCATAGTATCATGATTAGGTAGTATTGGTCTTCTATGTATAGTTATTTGCATGAAGTTAGAAATACATTGAATATTTGGCTTAGTTCAGATATGATACAATCAACATTACAGGTCTTCCACGAATTCAGAGGCAACCATGATAGTGGTGATGAATAATATTTGGAGATTAATATATAATGAGTAATTGTGGATGGAATAAGTGAATTGAATGAGGTCATTGATATAAGCACATCATGTAACTACAAACACAAAAGAGTTGTAGAACAATCTTGAAAATATAATCTAGATACGACCATTCTATGCACATTTTAGGTACTTGCATACCATCGAATATGTTGTACCTGGGAGGCAAAGAGGTGGGTTGTACCATTGAATATGTCGTACCTAGGAGGCAAATAAGTGGGGTTGTAACTTGTAAGAGGTCAGGAGCCTCTACTTTCTGGCAATAGTCCACTCCACTAAAGATCCTAACACCAATACTACCACAAGGGTTGGGGAGAGCGATCACTTTGCATCTTCACATTCACACTAGAGGGAAATAGAGATCATTGAATTTGTTTTTAGGAAGGAACTTCTTAATTATTTTGATGGATTTGAGGATTGAAATGAAAACTTCTCTAAGTGGGAGTGACTTTAAATGGGAAAAGAGATGGATCATATAGGCCACATAGGAGGATGTGTTGTGTTCGGAGGAAGTTGGTTCACTTAGTTCTCTCTTTCTTTCCAAGATAAATAGTGTCGCGGAAAGAGGGAATCATACAATGTGTGGAATTGGCATGGTTGGAATGGGGTGGGTGGGTTTGATTAATTGAATGGAAATTGAAGTGGATTTGATTTAATATAAAACACAGCATGAAGAGGGGTTTAAGTTCCTACTTTCATACACCACCACCTAGACAATGATGATGGCAATGTACTACTTAGAAATATTCCAAATAATGACAAAGTTGAAGAGTTTAGTGATGTCAGTGATGAATATGAACATGAAATTACATAAATATATTAATACCATGAGCTTAGACTTTTAATTTATGATTTCAAATGTCTCTAATTGATATCATGTTGCTTCATTTGTTCTTTCGTGTTAAAAACTTGTGTGTTGAATATTTTTTTACACTAATAATTCTCCTAAAATTGGTGAGGGAATCAAGATGATGAGATCATATATGTCACATTGTTATGTGGTATGTTATGTTTTAACTTGCTTTTCAATGAAGAAAGATTGTTAGTTTAAAATGTTGGATGGATTATGTATATTTTTTAATTTTGTAAAAATTTCGGGAATGCATGTTTTTGTATCTATAAAGATGTTTGCTTCAACATTTTAACCACCTTGGATTTTTTTGTTGCATATTATCTCCAATGTTCCATGGGGAATTTCCCCCCATGTTTTTCATCCTATGTGAGGGGAATCAAGGGAAACATTTCCCAATATGGTGGACACATTTCCTCAAAAGGGGTGTATCTAGGCACCCCCCGTCTCCCCACCAACTCTAGAAGGCGATGACTGGGTGCCCCGACCCCCAATTTTTTTGTTCAACAACCCTTTAAGACAGAACAAAAGTATGGGATATAAATTTGAGGAGTTTTTGACCTTTGAAATTACGGGCAATATTAAATTCTTAAAATAAAAGTGGCATTCTTCAGACATTCTCCAAATATTCATAAATGAGACATTCTCATTTATTTTACCTTTTCTATCCAAACAATCTCAATTATGATTTTTTTGAGAATGTCCAAAGAATGTCACTTTTACTTAATTTTTTAACATTACCATTAATTGTTTTTGGCTATTTGAGAGTGGCTCCAACATCATTAGACTTATATGGAGAAAGTAGAATTTCATATCCCATATAGGATAATTGATTATGAGATTGACTGGGTATCAAGGTTTTCAGAAGAACACCAACAATAATACCTTGTTGGATTTGCACAACATTGGCACCAAAATTTCAATTTCTTATGTCCATGACAGACATAATGATCAGGATTAACATTGATGGAAGCTTTCTCGAGTTCAAATATTATATGTTGATAGTTTAAAAAAGACATCAATGATTTTTGCAAGCAATGACATTAATGAAAGGTCAATTTGAATTTTCATAAAGTTTTAAGAAAAATTATGAAATGGACATTAGAGCAATGAGCTTGGAGAACCTCAAAGAGAGCCTATGCTAGAAATAAGTATATGGAAAGAAAATATTGATCTCATGTAACAGCGAAAGTTTGAAAGGATCTTCAGTAGTGTAGGCTAGCATGAAGAAACCTGTCCAGCAGACTTTGATCTTTCGAGTGATAGAAAGATAGAGGAAAAATATGGATTCCAACAAGAGGTATGAATTTTCCTAAGAGAAGGCATTTAAATTCCACTAGAAGGGAAAATTTCTATCCAAATTCAAATAATAACCCATTAGACCCAGCAAAATGTCGTTAATATTGTACAGAGCCTGACAAAATCACAAGTATTAGTGACAGAAGTAAGATTTTGTTGACCCTTTTGTTTCACAATAAATCTGCACACTAATGGATTTTTAAAATTTTTCAGCAACTTTTGCATTCAACTTACTAGTGAAATATTATTTTCAAAAGTTAGAAGAAGTATATGAGAAAACTAGGAAGGATTGTTGATCATTATGCCATCTATAGCAGATGGCATCATACCGAGTGCCTCATGTGTAGGACATGGAATACACATGGTGAAGAAAAAAGTTCATGACTTTTATATGAAGATGCAAATAAAACAAGAATACTCATCTATAAATCAAGCTATGTGTGTCACAAATACAAAATATGAGATCAACGTTCGCCACCTAAAAGGTGTTAAGGATTCCAATGATTAATTGTCTTCAATCAGTGAAACGATACAAGAAAAAACAATTACACATCACTTTACTTTAGCAATTAGCTTTATTCATTTGAAAATATTCTTGAAACATTGACCATTCCTATTGGACATTGGTCCTTTGAAAAAAATTTGACTACATGTTACAAGAAAAACTGAGAGGCGGACAGTATGATGGTGAAGCCAACAAGGGCAATGCATTAGTACAAAAGTTAAAGAAAAGTGGCGGCAAGCAAATAAAGGTAATATCTTTCAAATTGCATTGTAAGAGAGTTTGGTCATAGATAAAAAAATACTAGAATACCTTTCCCTTACAATTTTAGGAGACTCAAATTATTATATCAACAGTTAAATAGATAAAGAGAAGGGAAATGCTTGAAATAAATTTTCTTTGCAGTAACATAGAATGATACCAATTAGTCTACAAGTTGGTAACTAGACTTGAGTTCTTTAGGGTGCATGAATTCTCGAGTTTTCACCTCTCTCAGAAAAGAAAGAGACAAACTAAATAGTGGCTCTTGGACATGGAAACTATATGAAATATAGGAACAAATTACTATACCAATTTACATGATGATTGTGAGAAGCGAAATGTTCCACCAATTTTTTGGGATGTAGAAGAAGGCAAACACACATGGGGGATGCGTGGATATATCCCCAAAATTTATGGAAATTCATAGGGAGCAAAGGGACAAAGGGGTGCCTAACATAGGGGGGTCATCTCTAGAATTAATTATTTAAGAAAAAAATCCTAACATAACAATTCATCCCACATAAATTCATCATTACACAATAGATTCTTTGCTTGCTTAGATTTGTTTATGATTTTTTTATAATTTTGGGGGTTTTAGGGAAAAAAATCATGGGGGGACATCCAAGCATGTTTCTTTTCTAGGAGTTAGTATTCAGGGGGCATGCACCCAGAAGCCCCCCATTTTGTGAAACACATCCAACACATCGCCAAAATGTCTCATTGTGTGTTTCACCAAGTTGCACAAGATGGGATCCATGGAAAAATGTTTCACTAGGCATCCCCCTATCCTAGGGGCACACCACTGACCCTGCAAGACTTGTCTCCATGGAACACTGAGTGAAACAAATCCAAAATATTCCATATATCCCTGGCTGGCAGAACAATCTTCTCAATTTCAATCATGTTTCTAATAACACAATGAGAGGAAGTTCAAAACTTACAAGTGATTAATTTGATAAGATAAAATAATTTCATACCACAAAAGTAGGGTAATGGGTTTCAAAATTACAATCTAGTAGTGACATGCCACAAAAGTGCTGAAGAAACTCCTAAAAACAAGACCATGAAAAACAAATAAACTTCGCTACTAAAAAAGAGAAATACGCAAAGGCATAATCATCTACAACATGAAAAAGGCTACTCATCCTCATCAAAAGAGGAAGCCCTAATGTCTCAATAGGAACAATAGTGAAAATAGAGGAAGATGATGATGTCTTTCCACATCACCAACCGCAAAAAAAAACACAATCATAAAGAGATTGTAGTTACTTTCAAGGAGAGATGCCTTTACAAGTTTGAATCCATAAATCAAAATTACTGGTAGCTTTTGTAGATTGATAAAATATGGCACCGAAGGTACAACCATCTCAACTACTATTATCTTAAGCTAGTGACTAGGCATAGAATGGTGAATGGTCCACCTAAATCTAGAGAGAAGTGAGTACAAGTGAAGCAGGTTCATCACGCAAGCAACACCATGAAAAATTTGAAAGAACATGGCACAATGAGTGAGGCAAAAACTAAAATTAGTGCATAGTGATAAATGTCGACCGACAAGAATGGAACCAATTTGTGGGTCTGAATATTTCCTAGTATTATGTAAAGCAAATATATAACCCATTTTACAAGCACTGCAAAGCCTTATTAATTCCAAAAGTAAATGCCATGGAGATAAAATAGATTGTCAAATTAAAATTACTTTACACAAGTTTGTGTGGTTCTTTATTCATAAATATCTTTAATTGTCACCATGGTTTTGTCTAGTACCTGAGTAAGCCATTTATGTTTTACAAAACTCTCATTTAATTGAGGCACTGGAAGGAAAGGTAGTTGTGGAAGGTTTAAGATGTTGAGATGCATAATTGAACACATCAATGAGACTTGTTATTCATGAATTGAGCAAATTTCCATTTGAAAGTACCATTCTGATATAATTTCTTTGTAATTGCAGTTGTTTGTTATTCACATTTGGAAAGAGCATGCAAAGGGCTAGTTTTGGGACATGCATTGCTCAGGTAAAATCATTCATCAATTCTTTCGTTGAGTATCCGAAATGTTTTCATTGTCCAAGAAACACAGTTTTAATATCTGTATTGAATATTGATGTGTTATGAGTACAACCTTTGGGTAGGCTAAGACCCACTAGGAGGGTTCATGTAAATAATTTTGTTTTTTGTGTTATTTGGAGTCATGGAGACAAAATGCAAATGGATATTTCTGTTTTTCCTCTTTGTTTCTCACCTCCCATAAGAGGTCTATAATTCCAAAACTCCTGGATCAAAGGTTTTGGAAAATATTTTCCTTAATATATTATTTTAATGATGAAAAAGTACAACTGTAATTTAAGCAACATTAAAAAAGATAAAAGGTGTGACCTAAGTTGATTGGAAAAAAGGTACGGACAATCACTAATGTAAGAGTTCTATGGCTTGTGAGTTTTCTTGGTTCCTTAGAAGTTTATATTTATAAAACTCATTGATCATAATCTT
Organism: Pinus taeda; assembly: GCA_000404065.3. Taxonomy (NCBI): domain Eukaryota; kingdom Viridiplantae; phylum Streptophyta; class Pinopsida; order Pinales; family Pinaceae; genus Pinus; species Pinus taeda. Next base: position 3,308 of record APFE031233022.1, on the reverse strand, counting down.
GACCCTTAGGAAAGGCTTATAAGATTCATCATTCCATAAGAGGTTTATTAGTCTACAACTCCTTGATTGTAGTCTTTGGAAACCCCTTGATCTTTATATCTTATTCTCCTAATGAAAAAATGCAATAGTAATTTCAAAACTCAAATTATTAATGTTTAGAAAATGTTTCCTAAAAGTATAACAGAGAAAAGTAGGTGCAGTCACCCTTGTGTGAGTTCCATGGTTTGTGAGCTTGTGAACTTTCTTTTTTTCCTTACAAGCTTATAATTCTGGAACTTCGTAATCTATTTCTTGACTCTTTGAAAAAGCCTCTGATATTTAGATATAAAAAAAATATTAGGAAGTTCACTAGTAATTTAAGGAACAAATCAAAGTAAGTATAGTTAAAAATGTGACTATAACAAGGTATAAGAAAAGTATAGTATAAAAATGTATATCATCTCTACATTTTGACATGTGAATTCATTTGTTTAGGGTCTTATTCATTTTCTTCTTGACATATGTGCTCTCTCCAATTACATTGCTTTTGAAGTGACCAAATTGTATAGCTTGTTGTACCTTTCTATTGCTTTCACTCTCTTAATGGTTGCATATGCTAGGTATTTTTTAACATAAATCTAGGGGTTGTTTAACATTAATGTATCTCTTCTAGTGCTTTTTTTAAAGATTTTGTCTTTTCCAAATGTGATGCAATCAATACTTTGGCATTTCTATTGGACACAATGAATAGATTGGATCTTCTCTTTAGCATTTTTGTGCATATCTGTTTCTCTTATCATAATGTCATGCATAGGGTAGGGAATGAATATGCATTTATCATGTTTGTGCTATTCTTCTATGGAAAATTTTGATCATCTTAATACCCTTGGAAAAAACTATGGTAGATTCTGCTTACTATTTAGTATTATTGTATGTGTCACTAATGTTTTCTAAATTTAATTAATACACTTGCATGGTAGTGATAGTGCCCTGGATGACTGCATGCATCATCTATTGTGTTCACTATGAATATGCATTTGTCTTGTTTGCGCTATTCTTCTATGGAAAAGTGTGATCATCTTAATAAGCTTGGAAAAAACTATGGTACATTTTTCTTACTATTTAGTATTATTGTATGTGTCACTAATGTTTTCTAAATTTAATTAATACACTTGCAGGGTAGTGATAGTGCCCTGGATGTACTCTTTATCAGGTATGTGCAAACTTGGGATTTTAGATTTGCCTATTATAGCATTTGAAGTTTGTAATGGTTATGGGTTTAATGTGGCCAGGAAACAAGGACCTTGGAAATGAATAATGTATGATAAGGTACATGGAATGGTAAAGGTGATACCATATTGGTAGGAATTATAGAGAGTATGATAGGTCTCACATAGAACTTCAGTAGCTTGCAACCTTGACAGTCTGATCTTGTGCATGTAGCATGGATAAGGGTGACCATGAATGGAATAGAATATTAGATCAATCATAGCCTTTAGTTGGATCAAAACATGATTCTTTCTTGTAGCTGTGTCTAATTTGAAGAGTTTTCTTTGTATTTTTTATGGGAGCTTTTTGTATAAAGCAGCTACAACTTCCCAACAATTTATCTTTGCAAAATTTGTATTTTTTTAGTGTTGTAGTAGCATACAATCGAATTATGTTATGTTATATCAAATTGCATCAGAGCCATCTCTTTTAAAACTGATTGGGGGTGATTAATGTAGTGCCTAAAACTTGTACCTTATCTAGTGATTCCAAGAATAAGATTTTGCAAGCCTAATTGTTGATCTTGATCAAACCTTATCAAACGAAATATTGATCTGGTACAATGCATTTTATGAAAAAAATGTGCCCTGGATTTATTCACAGGTTGCACTTGCATGCATACCCAATTGCCCATTAAGGTCAAAGGTTTGACAATGAAAATTTATATAGTCTAAGTCACCTGACACGGGGACACGAGACACGAAGGACATAAGGATTCGAGTGTTGGATACAAACATGTTATATGTGTGTGTGTGTGTGTGTGTGTGTGTGTGTGTGTGTGTGTGTGTATGTATGTATGTATGTATGTATGTATGTATATTTCCCATTAAGGTGAAAGGACTGACAATGAAACAATTCATAATCTAAGTTACCTGACACGAGGACAAGAGACACAAAGGACACAAGGATTCAAGTGTCGGATACAGACACATTAGGACACGTTAGATATTTCTTACACAAATTCTCATTCACGGTACAAATTCATTAATTCAAACATAGATTTTCATTTAGATGTAAGTTTCAAAAAGTAACATTATGCATACAAATAAAATTGTGACATAAATGATAAATCATAATACATATTCATCAATGATCCAATAGGAGAAAGACAAGATATTTTAGTTTACTCATTAAGTCATCAAAATCAAAATGTTTATAGTGTTACATAGGTAGTAGCAATGCCAATGGAAAATAGAAATAGAAAATACAAAAAAAATACAAGCTCTAAGGCAGTAGGTAGCTCATGAGTCATCAATCCTCATTATAAAAATCAACATCACTATACTCATCATCATTGTCACCACTTCTCTCCTCTGTTGCGTCCTCTTCCTCTGTATCCAATGTCGTCTCTGTATCTACTGGTGTGGAGGATGACCCCTCTACAGTATCACCATCATCAAAAGTGACAGGTTCTAACACTGGCTCATTAAGATCCACGTTGGCCAATTCCAACTCAGCATTGTTGTCCAAACCCATATCATCAGGAAATACATCCCGCATCTTTATCTTTCCCTTCAACCACTCATCCCTCTACATGTAAATAAGATGAAGGTTGGTGTGCACATATACCATTGCATCTACCCTAGACTACTCAAACCTACTTTTCTTGACATTATGTTGGGTTGTGTTATATTCTTTCCACGACTAACCTATGAAGTGAACTGGGGGTTAGAGGGGGTGCGGAGCCCCCCCTTTGCCGCGCTGATTGCGCAGCGAGGGGGTCATAGGGGGGGTAGCAGCCCCCCCTGTCCGGGGGGTTTGAGGGGGGTGGAGCCCCCCTCTACGGGGTTTAGGGTAGCGCCCCGAAAAAAAAAAATTTGGACCCTATATTAGGTTGGGTGAACCTACCTATGGTTTTTCGGTCCATAGTTTTGGATGCGCGACTGGTTTCGGTCCATGGTATTGGATGCTTCGGCATGTATAAATATGTATTGTAACATTGAAAGGAATATAATGAAAAATCAAGCTGGTAGTCTCGGTTTTTGAGATCCAGTGGGAAATCTCTGTGTATATGTGTTTTATGGGTTATGCTCTCGCATTTTTATTTTCTTGTGATTTAG
>APFE031233019.1:118485-153743 GCA_000404065.3 Pinus taeda | reverse complement strand
TAATATTAATACTAGGGGAACTAGAACAGAGTCAAGGCATTCCTGAACTAGTGAACACATCAATACTGCCTTCAAAACTGTTTGAAGAATGAACAATTTCCTATGCCGTGTCTGGTTCTATTTTTTTATAATTACATGAAAAACTTAATTTCTACTTTAAAGTACCACTCTCTATTTGTGTGTAGACATGAATCCAATCAACCTTGTAATGAGATGACTCACCTAAACGCTTGGAAACACTAGGCATTGGCTCATACATACTACAGACACTGTCCACTTTCGAACCATACAATTCATCAAGGCCATAAAACTCTTTGTCATCGCCTAGACTCTGAATAATGAAATTTGTCTTCGTGAACTTCATCCTCAATAGTTGAGATTCGAGGTTGCAAACCAACATTTGAAATTTGAATATTCTAATAAGCTTCTTGAGGTTCATCGTATGATGAATGAATCAGCTGATGATCTCCAAATTTCAAAGAAACTGCATTAGACAACATGGGACTACCATCATTTAGGCTACTGTTATAACTCTTATGTGATTTTCACTCTTCATCATCGTGAGTTTCACTTTTGTAAACCTGTTCAATTTGATCTTCTTTTTCAACTACACTATCTTGATATCTTTCAATTGCATCTGAATTCTTAAACCCATACTCGTGAGTTTCATTATTAACAAGTGAGATGGGATTTTCCTAAACAGAAGTAGCTGAAATGTACTGTATGGTGCATTCTTCACCATCTGAAACTTCATTGGATGATGCCTCCTTTCTAAATAACAATTCTTTCTTGTCAATGTAAAATTGTCTCCTTTCTAATTAAGACAAGAAAAGCAATTTTCTTTATGTATCCCATGGAGTATAACCTTTTATATGCAATTGTGTCTTATAACATGATAGTGTTTCACCCTAACACAACATACAACATTGTAACAATCCTAGTTCCTTTGGGTGTGTTTTGAGAAATGAGGTAATCCTTTTATGAAAATGCACGCCCCATTGGCTCATTGTTATATTTTTCAACTTCTATGCAATAAATGGCCACATTGAGTCACTTGATATCCACCATTCTAGGAGATGCACTGGGATGATATTTTGCTTGGATATGTGATCATGTGTTTGGCACTAGACTCTAATACGTTAGCATGAAATAGGTTCGAGAGGGGTTTTATGGAAATATGATTGATTCTTCTCTGAACATCTCAAATCTGCATAAATCTGTGCATAGGTATAATACGAAGCCATGATATTTGTAGCTTGGGTCTTTGAGAAGTATGAGGCATGAAATTGGCATTATTTGGTTTAATCCCACACCAACATTTACTCATGAATTGATGAAACCAGAGCTCATGGGCATTCACTGCATTGTCATTCATTTGAATTCACTTATTCCATGTGTGGTTAACTATATTCGAGGGTTAAACATAATTCTGAGTTTTTATACCCTCTCTGCCACCAATGGTCTACATTATTTTATGTCTTTTCATTTTCCAAGCATATTTCAGGGTTTTTTATTGCATATCGGTGCTATTCTAAGGCAACACAACATATCGCTTCATCTACCATAATAGTTCTTTGGACTTCGATTAGTAGTTTCCATGCATGCTTAATATGCTTCATATGCATTGCTTTTCAAATGTTGATTTCACGGTTTAATATAAACTGGTGATAATTTATTTAATTATTTTATATACAAAATGATGCTTGTTTGTTAGGAACACTGTTTATTTTTTGAGCACCATATATGGAACCTCGTTGGTTTCAGTCCATAATTGCATAGAGTCAACCAACTAGACTTTCATTTAATTTTCTAAAATATCTCACTTTAATCCAACTTCCGAATTTTGTTATATAAATGATCGAACAGACACTAACTGTGGCAAAAAACTATCTTGAGGCATTATCTGGGAAGCAAATCATCCCTGAGACATTATCTGAGGCATTGGCCTATCTCTAAGGCATTATCTATAGCAGCACATTAAATCTGAGGCTTCGCTGTGGAAACAATATGTCTATGAAGCAATTCTGAGATAGAAAGATACCTCTGAGGCACTGTTGATGACAACAGATCATCCCTGAGGTATCAATTGTGGCAGCGAACCACCTATAAGGGATTGTTTGTGGCAACGAATCACCCCTAAGGTTTTTATGTGGCAGCAAATCATCTTGAGGTATGGTCTGGGGTTTTGAGGCAAGCAAGGTCTGGTTTGGAGTTGATTGTGGCTATAATGAGATAATGAAGTAATGTTTATAGGCAGCAAGGAGATATTCTACAGAGATTACTTTGCATTATGTGACAACAATTTAAGACAGTGCATTACCCTTTGTAATATAATCCAGAGAACTCCTCAATGAAATTAGTATTATATGCATAGAATTTTAAACCAACATATTTTAGAATAATTTTATGGTTTTACATGTTATCATATATTTCAATATTTATTTACGTAATGATCCTAACTAGTGTCCACAAACTTTTCTTCGCGGATTTCTATTACATTATTCTATACAAAATGGCAGACCAGGTATTTATGTTGCTTTTGGTATTTGTATTATTTATGTTGTTGATTTAGTTAGAGGTTGGATTTGTTTTTAGAAATAACTTTAAAATGATACTTCAAAAGTTTGTTTGTGACTAGTTAAATGCTTGTTGGAACACTCTGATAAACTTGCCTCAAAGTGTTGGACAAATCTTCAATGCTCACTCAACACATATTTGGTGATACCGATTCTATTTTCTTATCGGTTTTTTTATCAAGGTTTTCTTATTTTTATGTTATTATGTGTTTTTTTAAGAATGTACCCATGGGTGTTACCAATGCTACTATGGGGGATTCAATGATATTGACTACTTTTATGGAAATGTTAACAAATGCACGAGGGCAAGATGTTGCTATGATGATGCATGAGGTAAGCTTGAATATTGTCTTTTATATGTTCAATTATCTTATATTCCTTATTATATTATACTAATTTATTTTTGTGGAATGTAGGCAATCCCTAAAGTCATTCCAACCCCTATAACACCTTATAAAACATATAAGGTAATGATAGTGGTAAAACTTGATCAATATTTTTGTGCATTTAGTTAACTTATTTCACTATATATATTTATTAATATTTGTGTTTTTACTAAGCGTGCATTTTGTTGGCATGCAGGATTCATTTATGCCCCTCAATACAACCAATGTTGGCATGCAGGGATCATTAATTCCCCCATATACATCTAATGTTATGCAAGATGTAAGATTCAACCATTTATTTATGTGAGTTTGATTATGCTATTTGTTGAGAAATCTAGGGCATATATTTAATAAATTTTTTGCGCAACAACTCCATGATTTATGAGGTGTTACGAAGAGCTACATCATGCCTTCAAATGGATCACCCCATCCATTGTTTTCTTCTTCTACATACAATACTATTTTAACAAGTAACCCAACCAATATATTATTCCAAAACATGATGTCAAGTTACTTTTTTAGGGTTTTTATGTAATCAAGAGGCCTTTTTAGGGTTTCTTAAATTCAAACCTTAGATCATACTCTTTTCCCTTTATGTCATTCTAGAGTTTATCCCATGCCCTAGAAATCAAATCATAGGGAACAAATACCTTAAGATTAAGGTTTCTAAATACTAGGGTATGTCTTAAAATATAAACCCATAAATTCAACCCTACTACATCTTATGATGGACCCTTTAAAAGAAAATTATTATACACACCTCATGGACACCTATCTGTACTGATTAGTATTTTGGTTGCCGTTATTTTTTGCAACTTTACTATACATTTCATTCATCATTTTCCACCTTCATGACCTTCTTTTAATGAGTCTCCCGAGATATTGTCATTCTATAATGGGACTTGCTTCTTCATGTGTTCATGAAACCCATGCCTCAGTCATAACAAAAATAATCTTCTTTTTCCTTTTTTTACATAAATTACATAGAATTGTGATTAGATATGTCATTATGAAGACCGAACCTAGTTACATATTTCAACATTATTCATCTGTTATTCCATCTTATTATTTATGTTTGTGCCTTGCAGGATTTTTCTAGGGTGACTCCAACAAGTATACAATTTGTTGGTATAGAGGGTCATATTATGCCATCTACACCTAGACCAGAACCCCATAACATGCCCTTTACACAATTTGTTTGTATAGAGGGTCATGTTATGCCATCTACACCTAGACCAGAACCCCATAACATGCCCTCTACATCAAATGTGGGTCTAGTAAGCATTCTCCCACCAGGACCAGAACGAGTTTCTTTGAGGAGTCTTATAGACTCACAAACAAGAATGTTAAGGCTCCCACCAGATATTCCTGCAAATTTTCAAATCAGACAAGAAATAATTGAACAAATTCAGTTATGGGAAATGTCATTGTTGGAGAGTGTAGCTCCTGCAAGAGATCAATAGGTAAAATTATTTTATTTTTTTTATAACTTCATTTGTTATGTTTAGGATCATTATTTTAGAAATGAAAAATATTTTCATATTTTGGTTGGATTCTTAATAGTTCCACAATTTCATTGTAAATGCAGGAAGTAAGTGACACAGTGCCTAATGTATCTATAAGGGAACCTTCCTCAATCCACAAGACTACAACAATATCATCAGTGACCACAAAAGGAATGCAAGAAGTTACAATATTGCTCACTTCAAAAGGAAATGTCTTGAAGGATGAAACAAGGCTGAAATTTTATCACTCTATTTTGCGTCATGCAGAACAATTATTTGGAAATACCATCCAAATGGATTGGAGGAAACAAGTCAATGCCAAAAAAGAGGAACTATTTAAAGATGTAGTAATAGCATTTGGTAATCCTGGATTTGATAAGGAACTTATTTTACAGATTTCAAGTAAATACATGCACTCCAAGAGGTCCAATTTAAGGACAAAGTTGACAAAAAAATTGATGTATACACATCCAGCTTGGATCACAAACCAAGTGACATGGGATGAACTTATGAAAGATGCAAAGTTTAAGAGGAAAGTCCTCAGAAATCCAAACTATATGCCATATGCACAAGGAGGATCTAAGAGACGCCTATAAGATACAAGAAAAGCAACCCAAGCTAGGGTGTCAAAAATTGGATCTCACAAATTAGGCTCTGGTGGATATAATAGTATTCGTGGTGGTATGGCAAGTGATATTTCCATCTATTATATTTTCTAAATTAGGAAAAGTAACCATGGTCACATTGAGTTAATTCTACCTTATTAGTTATTTTACCTTATAGATATGATTATCTTTGTTAATGTAGGTTCACCAATTTCAAAAAGAAGCTTCAGAGGAAGACCTAGAATATGCTTTATTACATGGTTCCCAAGGTCTTCACCAACACATGATAAATCGAGGGGAAAAATTAATTACTGGTTATGGATCCAAGGTTAGTTGTTTATAATATTATATGAATAATGCAATAAATCAATTGGAGGTTTTAATGTTATTATAACAAGTTAAAGTGTGTTGTGTATAGGAATCAGGTGAAACATCTGGGAGTGAGCATGGGGAGGAGATACAAGCACATGATGATTTTCTTGTTGCACAAAATCATCCAATAGTCATTCTTGAACCTTGGAAACAAACCATTGTTGAATTTCAGTGAATGGGAGACAAAAATAATGAGGAGGGTGTTCAATGTGATGGGCATTCCACACCCACAATTAATGTTGCACCTCCCAAAAAGAGGACAAAAAATATTTATATGTGTTAAATTTTAATAACTTGAGCGTGCATCGCTCTAGCTTCTATGGAGTGCACTAGGTTGTAAGGTACAAACATAAACTAATTATGTGTGCAAGAAAACAAATTTTGAAGATACTTTGTTTTTTTTATGAGTACTTACATATTATGGGCATCACTAAGACTGTTGCAGGTCCTAACATGTATTATTTGTTTGATTATGATCAATTTGATATGCTTATATTCATGTTGTATGTAGATGACCTGGTCCTAAAAGTTAGTTAAAGAAACTCTATCCCATGGTGCAAGAAGAAACTGGCAAGTGAAGTTGACATGAAGGAAATACACCTCATGTGTTATTTCTTGGTCTTGGAGGTTTGGCTGAGTTGAGGTGAGGTGGTCCTCGAATAGAGGTAAGTAAGCAATTGAGATTTTGAAGAAGTTTTGGATAATGGACAATAAACCATAGGCTACTTTTATGATACATATTTTGAAGTTATCAATAGATTACAATTCAGATTTGGTTGATTCGTCAGCGTACAAAAAGTATATATGTTCCTAACATGTCTGGTAGAATTTAGCAATCAAATTGCTATGTGCATGAGATCCCTTGTCTCACAAACAATGGGGGCTCAGACACCAATTTAGTGTCCAGCTTGGCTGCTAATATATGGTTGAGCTAAGGTTGCTGCAAATATGCTCCATGGTCTGAGCTATGTGAGATACTTAAAGGGCACACTCGCACAGTGCTTTGAGCTGCTGCATGCTTTACTGAATTTTGACAGGGTCAGAGATGCAAGTGGTAGGAAGAGTGGTTCATGGTTTTGTTTCAGCTTGGGTTCAAATATAATATCTTTGTTAGGATGGGATACCCATGTGTGCAAGTTGAAGAAGTCCCTTTCTCGGCTAAAGTAGCCTCCTGTGCTTGGTACTCATGGATTTATGAGTACTTACAGATTATGGGCATCACTAAGACCATTGCAAGTCCTAAATTTTATTATTTGTTTGATTATGATAAATTTGATATGCTTATATTTGTGTTTTATGTAGATTACATGGTACTAACAGTTAGTTTAAAAAACTCTATCCCATGGTGCAATAAGAAACTCGCAAGTGAAGTTGACATGTATTATTTCTTGGTCTTGGAGGTTTGGCTAAGTCGAGGTGAGCTGGTCCTCAAACACAGGTGAGTAAGCAATTGAGATTCTGAAGAAGTTTTGGATAATGGACAGTAAACCCTAGGTTGCATTTATGATACATATTTTGAGGTTTTCAGTAGATTCAGATTCAGATTTGGTTGATTCGTTAATGTACAAAAAGTAGATAGGTTCCCTAACATGTATGGTAGACTTTAGCAGTCAAATTACTATGTGGATGAGATCCCTTGTCTCACAAAGAAGGGGGGATCAAACACCAATTTAGTGTCCAAATTGGCTGTTAATATATGATTAAGCTGAGGTTGCTACAAATCCGTTGAAAAATGCATGTTCCATCCTTAGATGTGTTTTTTCTGTCCAATTCAGTTCAAAAATTATTTTCTGTCATAGTAGTTTTGCAAATGGTTTTTATTATTCTGGATTGAAATGAAAAAGTAAACCTCTGGCTCATGTATCTGCTTTTTATTTGGCTCTGCTTTTACAGATCAATGTCTTACAATGTTTCCAGTTAGCATGCTCTATTTTCATTTATCAATTTCTTATACTTTGTCTGGATATTAGGCCAATAGGCCTTCCTATGCATCAACAATCATCAACACTTTTACCCTGCTCCATTCGATCAAGTGAGACACTTTCAACCGTTGATTTCAAGTGTGACTGCTTTTTCCAAATATCGGTTGAGTTTTTACTGCTTTTTCCCATTCTTTTATGTCACTCTTGAAGATATTTTTACTGCTTTTCCAATTCTTTTATGTCACTCTTGGCCTCAGAGTTAATCGTTTCTTTTGAAATTTTTACTGCTTTTTCCCATTCTTTTATGTCACTCTTGGCCTCAGAGTTAATAGTTTCGTTGGTCTGCTAGTTGTTGTTGTTGTTGTTCTTCCTTGGCTTTTGGCAAGCACTGTTCTTCTCCACCTTCACTACTCTATTTGAAGAATGAAGCAACCAACCATTACAGGCCTGCAGGTTTATACACTTCATTTATTGGTTCTTCATCATAAACTAATGTTTTCTCCATTCCCATTCCCATTGCATTTGTGGAGCTACAACTTCTCAAAAGAGTTGTTAAACTCTTCCTATAGGGTCTCTGCCTAATCCATTAATTGATAATATCAAAGGAATCATGGAGAGAAGAGAGTTAAAGTCTTCAGAGGGAAGAAGTTGCATGCAGAATTGCCATATGTGAATTAGGAATGCACCTGGGTTTTTCTTGGCATTAACTATCTTGGCTATTGCATTTTCATCTGCAGGTGATGTTTCAATTCAGGGGTTAAATTTTGCTAATTTCCCTTTTACATATTTAAATTTTGCAGTTTGTTTTCTATAACACGCCAAGATTTATAATATAAACTTATTTTTACCATAAAATTTGGAAAAATTTTAAGTTTTAAGATCAATTTCCATTCTTAAACTTTTCCATCCTTATCAAGGATATGAATACAATATTAAATTAAAATTTATCTACATTGTGTGCTTTACAGGTGCTTATGATCCACTGGATCCAAATAGTAACATAACGACCAAATGGGATATTGTGTCTTGGACTGCAGATGGATATGTTGCAAGTAATGCCCTTTCATCAAATAGGTCTTCAATTATAATTCCATTTCCTCATTTTCCTAAAATAGATGTTGAGCTTTTCTGAATTTCATTCCTAGTAGCCTACAAGTTAAATTCTCAAAGCTTGACATGATGACAAATTTGGAAAACCTTCAAGTCCGGTAGAGTTTATTTTGATATTGATGAAAATTTCTGATAAATTTGTTTGTATTGATTGGTATGTTTGATATTTTGAGTAAGTACTTCACTCATTTTTAATTAGCTTTATGTCCCTGAAATTAAGTAAGTATTCACTAGAAACATTGGTACAATTTATTAAAAATTCCTTGAAAATATTCATGCTAGAACTTATTTTACTCTTTGCTGAGTCTAATGAGCTTCCTTCTATAGGTGGCCATGACCATGCACAATTTTCAGCAGTACCACCATATACCAAGCCCCCCAAGATTGACTTTGGGTTGGCACTGGGAAAAAAAGGAGGTCATCTGGGCTGTGGTTGGTGGCCAGACAATAGAGCAAGGAGATTGCTCCAAATGGAAAGTAGGTCTTCCACGTTGTTGCAAGAAGGACCCCACCGTTATTGATCTCTTACCAGGTGTGCCTTATAATCAGCAATTTACAATTGCTGCAAAGGTGGAGCATTGGCATCTTGGGCTCAGGATCCTCCAAATTCCATCACATACTTCCAAGTTAGTGTGGGAAATTCAGGGACCACTAACAAAACTGTCAAATTTCCAAAGAATTTCACTTTGAAGGCTCCAGGACTGGGTTATACTTGTGGCCCTGCTAAGATTGTTAAACCCAGCCTGTTCTTTAGTCCAGATTGCCGCAGAACCACACAAGTTCTGAGTAATACACTATTATAATCCCTCATAACTTATATATTTATGAATGTTATGTGTTTCACTCTGAGCTAGCTAAGTCTTATCCTTGAATTTCCCTTATCCTTGTGCAGTGACATGAAATGTAACATGCACATATTCTCAGTTCCTGGCTCAGAAAAGTTCAACATACTTTGTCTCCTTATCATCGTTCTATAATGATACTATAACACCATGCCCTACTTGCGCTTGGCTTGTCAGAACAACATAACTCAACTTGCTTGTATTGAGTATGATTCTTATTCCCTTGCAAATTCATTCAATTAATTTTAAATTTGCAGATTTGTGAAATATTTTAAAATCTGACTGATAGCAGAAACTTCTTTTTTCTTTCTACTTCATTACATTCCAAAATATTTTAAACAATACGAATTCATTTCTATCATTATGGCAGATTGGTAAAATATTTTAAAATCCAATAAATATGTAATTAGGTTACTATTAATAAGATTTCAAAATATTCTTAAAATCTTCAATCAAATTAAATTCAGCAAAAAAACCCTGATCTTCTACCAAATCTAGATGCATCAGATTCTAAACTATGTTGTTAATTTGATGCAGTACCGATTCACCAATTCTTAAGCTGTCGTGGAAAAATTCTGCCACAAACACCTTGCAACCACCACTTCTACGGTTCACCCATCATATGTTCTCGATCAGAGTACACTGGCATGTGAAGTTGAATTACAAAAAGTACTGGAGAGTGAATATCACAATGACAAATTTCAATTACAGAATGAACTACACCAACTGGACATTAATTGCACAACATCCAAACTTTGATAATATAACCCAAGTTTTCAGCTTCAACTATAAATCTTTAACTCCATATGGATCAATCAGTAAGTACATATTTCGAAAACATTTACTATTATTGATTTTAAGCATAGTTAATTTAACTATATCTATCAAATCAAATTTTCAGAATATTTTGGAATCTGCAATCAACTATACAGACTTCTGGTTAATTGCGATTAAAATATGAATTGATGCTATTCACCTAAAGCCTAACCTTATTTCAGATTTAGGGATATTTTAGAAATCTGATAGAAATGGTTAATTGTGATTAAAATATGAATTGATGCTATTCACCTGAAGCCTAACCTTATTTCAGATTTAGGGATATTTTAGAAATTTGATAGAAGTGAACGAATTCATCTCATGTCCATCAAATTTCGAAGATCTTCTGAAATATGCAAAACTGTTAATTGTAATCTATATATGAATACTAATACTGTCAATTGAAACTACCTACGCTTGATCTGGTTTGACATCTTCTCATCCAATCCAGCTGGGATGCAGACCCAATATTGGTTAGCTTTTCCGCTTTTCACCCGTCGGGTGACCAATAAATCACTGTTGTTCTAGTTACTGGGAGGGAGGACAGTCAAACATTCACTGCAATCCACTGGAGTCTGAATGTGTAGATCCTGTCATCTTAAATATTTCCGTCATGTAATTCTGTCATCTTGGAATTTGAAACAGAGTTGGATCCTGTTATATTTATTTTGTTGCCCATAAATGTAATATTGGAGGGAAACTCGATTAATGGAAATAATTGACGTCGTCCATCATTCAATTTTGTTGGCTTTCAAATTTTACAAGCGGTCCAGCCAAATCAAAGAAAAATGGAGGAGGTAGTGCAGGATTTAGGGTTTACAGTGATAGTACTCTGCTTCTTCCTGCTAGGTAAATATTGTGCTTCCTCTGGTTGGTTAATTTTTTTTTGTTGGTGAGTAGCCAGGCTAGCTAGCCTTTTCACTTGGTGGACTGTGTGGATTACATAGTACTTGGCCTTCGTTCCTTCTATTTTTAATAGTTCAAAATGCTGTTTAATTTCATTATTTTATCTCAGTGGTTGAGTTTACAAGTTTTTGCAGGGCATGAAATAGATATGTTGTGATTTGTTAGCTGCTTTACACATCAATATATTATTTCTAGATGACTAGGTACGTGTAGATTGATACCTTACATCTAAATTAATTAGAGAAATTGGTCCTAATTCGTTTGACAGAGTTCTAACGAACCATATTCATTAATTAGAAGTGTTGAGAGTGGGGTATGTATGTCAGAAGGATTCATAGTAGTTGATAAACATCATAGGATCATGAGCATATCCATGAATGGCTCTTGGTATGCTATGAGAAAGAAGAATGTTTCATGGAATTTGTTTGTAGATATTTCTATTCATAGTATTCTCATTTCATCTACTCTACCAAATGTTAAATTGTTATGCTAAAGAACCTTATGATTGGACTGTACAAGAAACTTGACATTGTTGTATCTATTTTGTGATGCTATATGTTAATCATTAACAATATTTGATTTCATACATTTGATTCCAATGGTTTTCTATTTTTTCAGGTGTTTATTTATTTATTTATTTTTCCGACAGAAAAAAATGGATAGGGCATGGGCATGTCGAGATCATGGAATCAAATAGATGGATGGGACTTATAGTGTTTTCAGTAGTAATTATCATCTTCTTTACCTACCCACCAGCCAGGTAAATTGTTCAATATTTTACTTTTTTGTCCGTGGGTCTATGTTTTCATCCTTTGGGCGACCAATAAATGATTGTTGTTTGGGTTTTCTGAAGGGAGGGAGGGAACTTAAACATTCGATGAATTCCACCTCAGTCTGAATGTGAAGATATCTTAAATATTCTCATAAGTAATTCTCTCATCTCAGAAATTGAAACATAGTATCAATTCACATCTTGTGTCAGTAGGAGGACATGTTATATTTATTTTGTTATTAAAGCATGGTTTGAGTTTGACAGGTGGTCAGTTGTGACTTCCCATGCGCCTTCGAAATCTCCAAGGTGGAAAGCATTTTGGAGTGATTCTGCATAAGAGAGGTCCAATTCTTCTCTCCACATCATTCTTGAGACATCTGGTACCTTTTTTTCCTTGAGCTTTACTCTGTTATAAAAAAATCCCTATTTCTTTCAAGATGAGTTCTTCTCAAGTGAGCATGTTTGAAGATATCTACATGGATCTTTAGACATGGTCTTCAATTCTCTAAATTGGCAATTGGCTCCATGGTATGTTTGCATCTTCAAGATAGGTTTCTGAGCAAGATGAGCTCTTTATTTCTCAAGGCATGCAACGTTGTGTTTAGAGTAGAAGCTATAAGGAGACTCACAATTTAAAGTAAGCTACTTTAGCTGTTCATTAGGAATTACTCAATTATACTCTTTATTTATCTGTATGCTCCAAAACCTGCATTCTAGAACTTGCCTCATGAATTCATCAGTTACATTCTTTGTTTACTGACTAGTCGATATATTCAATCTATCATTTGTGTATGCATACTACTATGGAGGGCACTCGATGTTCTCGGTGTTGTAGAGTCCCTTAGCCTGAAGCATCTGCAGTTACAGGGGTATTGTCATTACATAATTCAATTTGAATCTTTGTACTTTACCTCCAGCTGCTCTTCCCACTATAATTTAGCTTCTTGTATGCCAATTTACAAGGCACAAGTGACTTCCTTCCCTTCAGAATTTACCAAACAGCTCTCGTACACCAGATTTGGAAAATGGTAAGTACACCAGCATAACTCTTGGCTGATAAATGTCTCCAAAAGCATGTAAGACCATAGAAAACATAGATGTAGAAATTGTAAAATCTCACCGTATTATTGTTTCTGCCCTCATGCATTCAAGATTTGATTGCCAAAACAATAAGACCACAATGGCCAACACACAACTTATCTCAAGGCATGATGTGTTGCGTTTAGAGTAGAAGCTATAAGGAGACTCACAATTTAAAGTAAGATACTTTAGCTGTTCATTAGGAATTACTCAATTATACTCTTTATTTACCTGTACTCCAAACCCTGCATTCTAGCACTTGCCTCATGAATTCATAAGTTACATTCTTTGTTTAGTAACTAATCGATATATTTAAACTATCATTTGTGTATGAAAACTACTATGGAGGGCTCTCAATGTTCTCGGTGTTGCAGATTCCCTTCTCCTGAAGCATCCACAGTTACAAGGGTATTTACATCATTCAATTTGTTCCTCTGTACTTTACCTCCAGCTACTCTTCCCACTATAATTTAGCTTCTTTTATGCAAATTTATAGGGCACAAATGACTTCCTTCCCTTCAATATTTACCAAACAACTCTAGTACACTGGCTTTGGAAAATGGTAAGTATGCCAGCATAACTCTTGGCTGATAAATGTCTCGGAAAGCATACAAGACCACAACAAACATAGATGTAGAAATTGTAAAAGCTCAACATATTATTGTTTCTACATCTCGGAGATGGCTTTAGCACTCCCTCATTGCCACTATGACATGATGTACTTTCTATCCCATTAACTATTACCAAACAACTCTCTTACACGGGCTTTGCAAAATTGTAAGTGTTAGCACCTAAATCCACCTTAGGCTGAAGGAAGGCAAAATTCAGGGTAACTACAAACCACGCTCAATCTGGTAGCTAGCCCTACCAGAATAGGAGAGGGCTCTCTCCGAGTCACGCTCAGTGAATAAGTAAATGAAATGGTCTGAGATGACTTATAGTGATATATTGTTCTTAGGCTAGTAAGTGAAAATGGATACAAGAAGCGATTTTTTATGAATGATTGTGTTTCTGGGATGGTATGGGACCAATGGACCGCAATGAACAGAGAATTTAATACAAAGGCATAGATTACTTCGTGAGGCAAGATAGGCAGAGAGTCCAGCAATTTAGTTTGAAACAACGCGTAATGGAGAGATTGCTTAGCAGAGTGAAAAGGGCATTAGTACATGAATCCTTTTCAAACTGAAGAAAGAACACTGAACATGAAATTTTCCCACAGGCAGAGCAATAAAATTGAATTCTACCTTATCTAACTTAGAAAATTTCACTTGAAATGAATATGAAATGAATTATGAAACATAACAAGATACATATGAAACATAAGAGAAACATTTGCTACACTCACAACCACATGAATCTCATGAAACAGAGCCTCTGCCTTTCATTAATCCTTTGTAAAAATATACAATGAAGAAACAGACTTTCTTTCCCACAGTCTCCCAGAAGTTACAAGCCAACCAACCCTTTGCAAATAGTTTGAATACAATATATATAATGTGCCATGAAGAGATAGAAAGCCCAAGGGTTGGGTTGTTACTCGAATCATTAAAAAATGGAGGTGGACAGCCAACCATTAGCTACAGGTGCAGTGTTACAAACATGACAAATGACTTGGGGTGACTGTTTGCCTTCCTTTGCCACTTGGATAGAAGCCCATGTAGAGTGAAAATACTTTAAATTCTGCCTTATGTGTTGAAAAAGTGAAGTGTATATGAGTGGGCCCACTTTGGAGAAGTCGTGAATGAAAATTTCGTGAAACAGAGGTAAATTGGGCCTTTTTCCTATATGCGTTGCACCACTTTGGATCCTATTTTGAGGCACTTTACGAAGTCCAAAATGTTGCCAAGTGTGCTTGGTAGAAAGCCTCTCCTGTCTACTTTCCAACCCAAGTAGAATTTTTTAATTTGGTGCTCATTTGCCCCTCCAAATATTCATTCTCCCAAGACTGCTTCCTGTGTGTCAAAATAGGGGCAGAGAGGCCATTTTCTGGGTGTTTTTGACCTCCTGGAGACTCAAATCATGCCCAAATTTCTTGTCCAAGCACCAGTAGTCATGATTTTGCATGCTAAATCGAAAAATACAAGCCATTTCCAATTTGGATCTCCCAATCCTACGCGCCGCGCTAGTGGCGCGGCGCATAGGGAGAAAAAACCTGTGTTTGTGACCAAAAAATTTCCATGTGACCAAATTGTCCCAAATTTCTTGAAATTTGGGCTGGAGGTTCTCTAAGAGGCACTATGCTGGGCCCCAGAAGCTTCAGCCAATATTCGAAGCTGATCTTGCTCTTTTTCCTCTTTTGTTGCTTTGCTCAATTTTGCTTCAACCTCCTTATCCGGGCCTTTGCGCTCATGTTCCGTGCCATGTAATGATAAACCATCCTCCTCAGTTTGGTTTTGTCTCTGTCGGCCTTCTCCAGTAGTATCTCCAGGTGTATGTTGATCTGCTCTAGCTAGGACTCATGGTGATTGTTGATCTCTTGCTCCAAGGTAGTGAGCTCGATCCTCCTTTGTTGGGCAGCTTGTCGATTCTCACGGATGCTTTGCAGCTCCATGATCTCATGCTAGTCCTCAAGCTACTTGTTCCTCTACTCCAGATACTTGATGATCAATTTGGCGCTCTCCACATTGAGTGACAAGTATTTGATCTTCGTGCTCTACTCCTGAATGTTCATCCTAAGTCGGGCATTCTCCACCTCTGCATCATCATCCTGAATGAGGATAAAATTGGCCTCTTGTTCACCTGATGGCCCCTCATCATGCACGGGCCTCTTGCCCTTGTCCTGTACCTATGTAGTTGATGCCGAAAGCGAGGCCCCTTCCACCCCGGGTGGAGATCACACTCGCTTTGCTGTTGCGAACAAGTGCCTACTGCCTCTCTGATATGTCACGAATACTGGCATAGTCGTGCTCTCATGGTGATCATATTGATGAGAAGGAACACCTATCTCATGCTCTAGCTCTGATAGTACCTATGATGTGCTAAAGAGGTCACCGGAGATGAAGTCCTCCCAAGCAATGCCCTGCAATCCCAACTGATGATCCACCAAAATCCGGATAAGAGCAAAGTGATAAACATTGTTAAGCTGCTGCTAAGGGGTCTTATGCTGCATGAAGGTGTTCATCCTCTCTATGTTCCTGCATATGAAAAATTGGAGGTTCATCATCCTCACCCTGGTAAAGTGCATGAGCAACTTGATGTGATAGGCATATAGGCAAGAGAACCTCCCCTCACAGTTGAAGTATTTCATGAGCAATTTCATGACTGGAGCATACTCATCTTTCAAATATCTGAATGGGAAGACTCTTGTGAGTTGACTCAAGAATCTAGCCTTAATGTAAGGCTCATAGTGTTTCCTCTCCACCTTCTTCTTCTTATGCCACGGTTCTCCAACATTTGGTATGCCTGTTTCCACTGAGATAGTTTCGGGTGTCAATGTGAAGGTGACCCTGACCAAGATAGGCTAACCTCCATGTAGGTGAAGCACAAAAAGACAGGCCAACTCATGATGAACTCTAACAGTAGCCACCCTTTGACAAAATTCAAAACATGCTAGGTGCTGGAAACATGATATGGCAGGAGGGCATGCTTGTAATTCAGTGAGGGTAGTGGGCTCATCCCTGACATGTTTGCCACTCTTGTGATGTCTCCTAGGAGCCTGCTCTTTCGAGGATGAGTCACTTTGTGTCTCCATCTCATACTCTGATGAATGTTGTGATGCCATGACTGCTGTGCATACTGTACTTAGGCTGCCCTTTGATGATGGTGCGAAGCTGGGTGCTCTTGTGATATCTGTCACCAAGGGGAACAATGAAACAAAAGGGAGTATTAGGAGGAGAGTAATGTGATGGGAATAGGGGTTATGGGGAGAAGTTTGTTTAGGGATATGTAGGGGGCTTGGGTATTTGACAAGGTAGGGTTTTGGGGTGTTGTGTTGACAAATAAGAGGAGGGGAAAGGGAATGGGGTTTGGTAGTATTTTAAGGTAGGGATAATAGGAAAAATGAGAAAGGGAGGATAGGGAAAAATGGTAGGTGAGGGAAAAATGGTGGGTGAAATGGAACCTTGGCACTAACACCACACTTTTGCAGCCCTATCCATCATGGTTTTTGGTGTTTTCTTGTGGTTGATTTTATGAGTTTTGTTGCATTCAAACATCGCCATAAACCACCATATCATTTATAAACTTTGATGAACAAGTCATGTCATAGAGCCTACCTGTCAATTTGATGGGCTTCACAAAAAATTTGAAGTGATTTGGCACGTTTTGGGCCCTTTGTGGGTGTGCGCCACGTGCAAAACCCAGTGCACTGCACCCTGGGTGTGCGTCATGCCCTTTGAAAAAATACACTGAGGGTTGGCTCTGTGTGCACCACGTCCTCTGTGTGCGCGACGCCCATGTGTATATGCGCCGCACATCTGGAAACTACCTCCAACTCACTCAAATATGCATGATGCACACTCAAACCCTTTGTAATGTCTTCCTATGCACTTGATTTGCACAATGGCTTTGATTTTGGTGAAAACTTGTATATAAAGACTTGGAAGTGATGGGTTAAATTTTTGCTTCTTCAAAAACCAATTTCTCTAATGTTATGTTTTGACACCTTTTCACTGACTTTAAAGCACACTAATTTTCACTTTTCCTTTGAAATTTTAGCTCAAATGATGAAATTTTCGGCACTCTTTGTAGGGATTTCTCGACAGGACATTTGGCCACGGAAACCATGCCTGCACCTGAAGAAATCAACTGACAACTTTTTTGAAAATTTTATCACAAATAACACTGTTTGACTTTTCTTCAAAACAGAGTTTTGAAGAAGAGTCGAAGTCTATCCACATGGTGATGAAACTCTCTGAATCATAACTATGTAAGGGCCTCACTCTAGCATGCATGGCTTTGTTTGAAGACCAAATTGATTAATCCCTAGACCTAATGATCAAAAATGACTTTTGTCCATTAAAGGACCAGACCTTGACTGTCATGGACTTTGCTGATCACTGACAAAAGACTTGAGCCAGCAAGAGCCAGACATGAGTGGAAGTGACTAGCATGACCTTTTCCGTCAGATTATGGCATGCCCCTAGCAGAATGCAGCTGGGTGAATTGAGCGGGACACATAAAAAGGAAATGCATAAAGAGTTTTGATCTCTGACAGAGGACTGACCAAATCGACTCTAACATTGGCTCCAATGGGGGATGGCAGCTCCTTGGAGGTGTCAAGAATAATAGATCTCTGGAAGAGCTGGACAATGCCTTCGTCCATTGGGCTATTGAGTCATTATTTCGACAAATAACATAGGACTCTGACTCATTTATGAAACTGAAATGACCCAAAAATTGACTCAAATTTGACATTGAAATGACTCGAAGACTAACTTAACAAACTCTAACTAATAAGACCACAATGGCCAACACACAACTTATCTCAAGGCATGCAGCATTGCGTTTAGAGTAGAAGCTATAACGAGACTCACAATTTAAAGTAAGATACTTTAGTTGTTCATTAGGAATTACCCAATTATACTCTTTATTTGTCTGTATGCTCCAAACCCTACATTCTAGCACTTGCCTCATGAATTCATTAGTTACATTCTTTGTTCAGTGACTAGTCGATATATTCAAACTATCATTTGTGTATGTAGACTGCCATGGAGGGATCTCAATGTTCTCAGTGTTGTAGAGTCCCTTCACCTGAAGCATCCGCAGTTACAGGTGTATTGTCATTACATGATTAATTTTGATCCTCTGTACTTTACCTCCAACTACTCTTCCCACTATAATTTAGCTTGTTGTATGCCAATTTACAGGGCACAGGTGACTTCCTTCCCTTTAGCATTTACCAAAAAGCTCTCGTACACTAGCTTTGGAAAATAGTAAGTATGCCATCATAACTCTTCGCCGATAAATGTCTTGGAAAGCATGCAAGACCATAGCAAATATAGATGTAGAAATTGTAAAAGCTCACTGTATTATTGTTTCTGCCCTCATGTATTCAGGATTTGATCGCCAAAACAATAAGACCACAATGGCCAACACACAACTTATCTCAAGGCATACAACGTTGTGTTTAGAGTAATAAGTTTTTAGTTTTACCGTTTACAGGGGGTTGATATAGGTGCCCCCAGTGGACAATTAGAACAATGTCCATATTCATTTCAATATTTTCAAGATTACAATGACCATAGGGCTCACTAGAGGGGTCTTCCATGGCATATGGTCCATGCCATACTAGGATATGGACTCCTAAAAGGTGTGAACCCTGAGTTTAATCAATAGAAATTCAAAATAATATAAGCCAATTCTTATTGGGCACAACATTCTTAACATTCTTTGCAATCACAGCACCTATGAAACCTGGTATCCAAAAACAACATAATAAAACATAGGAGAAAAAATATGACTATCCATATTGATATCAAGTAGCTTTTTATTTTGCATCTAGAAGGTACCTTAAACTTCTAATTTAAAAAAAAATCTCACTTACATTGGATGCTTTCTTGATTTTCCCATTTTGTTATCCAATGCTTTTCGTCTCAAATCCCTCACTTTTTAGTCTAGTTGGTTCTTTTATATTAATGCTTCTACTTCTTTGTTTCAACTTTAATGCTTCACCTGCTGCTTCTTTGTCTAGGATATCGCTGTTTGTATTCTTTATTTCTGTTCCTAGTCATTTTTGCATCTAGGATATGGCTTCAACAGTCCCTCATTGCCACTAGGACATGAGGTACTTTCTATCCCATTAACTATTTTGGCAATCTTTTTTTTCGCGTGCTTTGTAATAATAAGTACTTTTCCTGTGTATTAGCGGAAATCATGAAGTTTGATGCGTGCAAAGGAGTATGCTTCTTGATACCCTTGAAAAAGAATTGGCTCTAGGAATGATCAAATTCAATGCTAAAGTTGTTTCCATTCAACAGTCTACAGATTCTTCTTTAACTATAGTAAAACTGGGGGATGGAACGCTTATCAAAGCTAAGGTAGCATCTTAGATCCAAACTTCTGACTTACATTTGAAGTAGTAAAACTTGGATGTAATTCTGACAAATTACCTGGTAGTTACACTACAATACACCTTCTGAAGCTGAAGCTGAATAATTACATATGCTTGAAATGTAACAATGTAACAGAGTGTTGAGCGCCTCTAGATTGCTAGTCTTTGCTTTCAGCTAGGACTAACATCCTTTGAGTTTTCTTCGATCATCATGGAAAACTATTTCCACTGTTAAAACTTAAATAGATATAAGGTAGAGGGTAGGCAATATTTAGCTGGCCAGAGGCCAAGACTACTTTATGTAACCCAACGTATAATCGTGAACAACTATAGCTTGTATTGAAACACTTGCATATAGGCAATGAAGCACATAAAGTTCCATCGTAAGTTGCACATGTAGATAATCAAAATGTTTGCTATTAAATAATTGAAGAATCAATACACATTTTAGCCTAGGAGACCATGACCATATACAACGATGAGAATAGAAAAAATATTTCCCAACTTAATATTCAACTTCAGTTTGATTTTCTTGTTTATAATCCAGGAAACCATGGTAAGAAGGCCTGTAGATCCGGAGGAGGAGCTCAGAATGATGGCTCAAGAAGTCCATGGTTATGTGGAAGCTGTTCTGAATAGTCTTGCTACAAATGTTCCCAAAGTAAGACATCCATGTGGCTGAGCACAAAATACAACCATACAAAATCTCAGTGTTTATTCAGTCCATGATACTTGAATTGATGATTTGATTATTTACAGGCTGTGGTCATTGTCAAGTTGAGAAAGCCAAGGATGAAATGTTGACCCAACTTTATAGCTCAGTCAGGTAAGGTTTAATGACAAAATGTGGTTAAGGTACGTCAATAATTAGTTTTATTATTTTCTCATTTCTGTATTTTGCCAAACTGATTTTGATTTTCACTTGAAATCAGGTCTCTTGGGACTTTACGAAAGTAGTGCCTTTTGTCATCCTTTGCAGGTGTAGTAGACACCTGTTGATTGGAGCACTCTACATTTGAGCTTTCGGGGTGCCTTTTCAACTTTTTGTTTAGAAAGGTCCTACATGGATTTAAACTTGGATCGATCCCAAGAGAACTTTTGACTTATCAATTCTATTTTCCCATGTTGATATGTAGGTAGTGTGGGCTCAGTAGCAACACCTTTTAACCTGAATATCAATGACAATGGAGCAAATATGAGCCCATTTTTGGTTCCTTTTTATCATAACTCTATTTTACTCATTTATGTCTCTTTATTTTGAATTTTAATTTAATTTAATTTTGAATTTATAGACAGATTGTGTTATTGGTTGTTTTGATCAATACTAGTTTGCTTTTCCTGCTTCTGTTGGCATTTTCCTCGTTGAATTGGCGAGGGTTCTGTATTTTTCCACTTATATTTATTTGAATTTTAATTTATTTTAATTTTGAATTTATAGACAGACTCTGTTATTGGTTGTTTTGATCAATACTGGTTTGCTTTTCCTATTTCTGTTGGCATTTTCCTTATTGAAGGCGAGGGTTCCGTGTTTTTCCACTTCTATTTATTTGTTTCCTTCTTATTTACTTATTTGGATTTTGTTTGTTGCAGTATTCATGGGCAATGTGAAGTTATCATGTTTGATTTTACTGCACGATTGACTTACAAGAATGTCTCAACGTGGCACAGAGATCTTTGTAGGTATCTCTTTTGCAGATGGGTTAGATCTCTAAGTAGAAATGAAGGTTCCTTAATTGTGTGGTGGCACAACTGCCTGAACCGATTAGCTAAATATCTTTGTGAATTTTAGGGTGTGTGAGAACATTCGTATTGTTCTTTGTGGAAACAAGGTTGATGTGAAGAATAGGCAAGTGAAAGCTAAGCAAGTTACTTTTCATAGAAAGAAGAATCTTCAATACTATGAGATATATGCAAAAAGTAACTACAACTTTGAGAAGCCATTCTTGTACTTGGCACGAAAGCTCTCAGGGTGAGCCTTTAATCTAGTTTCTGATGCTCCCTAAGATGAATGTTATATTAGAAAAATTGCATTGATTCTATAATGGGTTATTTTTATATGGATCCAAACCTTCATTTTGTGGAGTCACCTGCTCTTACTCCTCTTGAAGTTCAGATAGACCTTGAAACCCAACAGTAGTAAGTAGAATGCTATTTTCTTATTATTTTTTGTTAACTTTTATTGAAATAATTTGTTCCATTTCTAAAAGATTGAAACTTTGGCTTACAATCTTTTATGTTATTAGGTACGAGGCATAACTTGTAGCAGCTGCGGCCCAACCCCTTCTAAATAACAATGATGATGCTTTTGAATAGCTTTGTTAAGATGCTTTTGCATATTTACGGATTGGTGAATTCAATTAGTTTTGTATCATTGGAGTTTGCTCGAGTTCCGACATTTAATTCTGATTTGTATTTGGGGCTTAGAATAGCATTATCACATCTCTTTATATGTGATTTGGGTACTGTGTAGATGTTTTCATCACTGGAGTTGGCTAAGCTATCTTAGTTCAACTCCATTACAAAGCTATTTTTATATGCTAAGACAGTTTTTTCCGTTATATACTCTTGCACATTTTTCACAAGAACTTTTTGTACTCTTCAAATATTTCAAGAATGCTCAAGTGCCTTTCATTGTGTACTGTTGGGGGAAATGCTAGTTGCAATGATTGTTGCTTGTAATATATTATGGCTTATTAAAACTTTCTCTAAAAATTATAGCTATGTTTGAGGATTTATTTTAACTCTAAAATTGGTTTACATAGTTGATAACTATGGCTATCAAGCTTGCCTAGGTATTCTTGTGGGTATGTTATCTGTCGAAAACATAAAGGTATCGCCATTTCATTAATTGGGCTCTCGATTTATTTCTGCATAAATATTTGCATTGTCTAAATCTACAGTCGTTTCCATTCAACAGTCTATAGATTCTTCTTTAACTATAGTAAAACTGGGAGATGGAATGCTTATCAAAGCTAAGGTAGCATCTTAAATCCAGACTTCTAACTCCCATTTGAAGTAGTAAAACTTGGGCGTAAATTTAATAATGAATTGAATCCCCTCTTGCTAAACAAAGGTAATATTAATAACCCATATGTGCTGGTTTCTATCAAACATGAATTTTTGTGGTGGTTTCTCTCATACATGAGTACTATTTGTGAACTTTGAATGTGAAACTACTTTAAAAGAACATTCAAAATGATTTTATTTATTTTTATTAAATAATTTTTTATATTGTCTCTAGAGAGACAATAGTTTGAATTATGGACATATAGTCTCTATAAAGACAATATGTTTTTAATCTCAGCTATTGTCTCTAAAAAGACAAAAATGTAATTGTCTCTAAAGAGACACAAATGAAGTTGTCTCTAGAGAGACAAATGAAATTGTCTCTAGAGAGACAAATCAAATTGTCTCTTAATAGACAATAATTCTTGTCTTTATAGAAACAATAATAACATGTGTTCTATATTGTCTTTATAGAGACAAATTTTTGAGACATTATATTTTGAGACACCCACTTAGAGACAATACACAAGTTTATTTTTGTCTTAAGTTAGACAATTGACTAAAATATTGTCTTAGATATTGTCTTAAAACCTCGCTACATGTAGTAGTGGCATCATTTAACAAGTATTCACTTTCTAAATCATTTCCAATTTTCATAGTGTATTGTCATTAAGAGACTGATACATGAATTAACTACCATAATCTCTTGTTTACAAATTGTAATAAGCTTAAATTCAATTCAATTCATGAATATAAGTTTTATTAGTTAGTCATGCAATACTAACTAGTCACAACTACCAACCATCTTAATGCAGCCATGACAAAACTTAATCAACAATTAGTTATTACAATCAAGTCTCACTACTTGACTCATTGTTTATTTTCAATATCTAAAAGGGTTGTTCCAATGTTCTTTTAAAACACTCTATCACCCTATTCAAGGATTTTCCCCATATTTACATTCATGCATTCACTCATTAGAAGTAGTGCATTGTAACCTCAATCATGTTCATTAAATGTATCATTAATATTTCCATATTTGCAAAAGTTGGTAATTAATTATCACATTCCTTATTGAGTGTTCAAGATTGTTCTTAAGTGTGACAAAGGTTTTATTATCTTTTATCCTCATCGGGATTCAAATGTTGTGAACATAGTGTTGTAGCAAACTTGATTACTTACTACTCATTGCAATTATAAAAATGAATAAAATATATCATGTCAAAATTTGTATACTGCATATATCAATATGTGGGTTGTTAGATGCATACTTAAGTTGATGCTCACTAGTAGCATACCTTGATTATCTTTCTACTTAAAAATTCCCAAACGCGCAAGTGCTACAACCTTTACCTCTAATACCACTTGTAACATACCTCGATAACCTCATCTAGGTTGTTAGACTCATACCTGAGTTGATGCTCACTAGTAGCACGCCTCGATTTCCTTTCTACTTAAAAATTCCCAAAGGTGCTAGTGTTGCAACCTTTAGCTCTGATACCACTTGTAACATACCGCGGTAACCTCACATGAAAATGCAAGGAGTTAGAATTTTTTTACACAAACTAGCCATAGGTAATTATCCAAATCACTATTCCACACTCCTCATTAACTATTAGATAAAGTGTTCATTAGCACATAAAGTAAACTTTGAAGGAGATCAAATAAACATATATTAAAATATCAGAGACATAAAAAAAACCAGAGATGGCGGAAAAGGCCTCAGCCTTACTGTATTTCTCTCATAATGGAATGTACAAATAATGATAATAATACAAATAAATACGTGACGAAGTTTTTCTCAAGATAGTACGTCTATCTTGGACAGTATGGTTGAGAAAATATCTCAACCAAACAGTAATCTAGGAGCCTAACTAGTTGGAGAGAATCTCTCAATCAACTAGGCCTAAACTGGCTCCTAACCATGAGGAACAAAGTCAATCTACAAAAGTAGGATTAAATCTAACTTTCTTGATTTTAATTAATTTAATTATTTTGGACTTATAATTGTTTTTATCACATGAGAGTGAGGCTAACATTGCCCCCCTCAATGATAAGTCCAAAATAAGAACCATGAACTATCTTCCAAGTTCTCATGCCGAAATTGTTGATCCTCAAAAACGCTGCTTGAAAAACCGCCAAAGATGGATCCTGAAAAAACTCTAATCTGAAAAGAACATGAATCAGCTACAAGTCTGATGCATCTCTTGACAACTCCATCAGGTGCCAAGCTACAAAATAATCCATCTGTCCTTTGATTTCAATCAATATCCTTTGTCCACTGACAAAATGTTGATGACGTGCACTGACGAATTTGCTTTGTCCATTGAAAAAATATTGAGAACGCCCACTGGTAAATTTGCTAATGTTAAAACTGCTTATTATTGTTTGTTGAAAACTTCTCACTGTTGCTTTTGTTGTTGAATGCCCACTAGTGAATTTGTTGATGATGCCCACTGGATGCTTTTTCGATGCCCACTAGCTAATGAGGATGCCCAATAGATGATTCGATGAAGACTTCCCACTAGCTACTTTTTTTAATGTTTTCGAGACTTTCAGTCTAACAACCACCTTCAATTCCATTATCATTTCCCACCTTTGTCAGCTGAAAGGAGAGACAATTATTTGCACTTGATTTTTGAACTTCCCCCCTTCAGGTGTAGGAAAGTTTCACCATCTCCATTTTACTATAGAATTGGTCTTCATGTGAGACTAAATCCTTTGGTAACACATAGACTACTGTTTGAATGTAGATGACCACTTCCAAGGATCAATCCATGCGTAACTTATCTTCACTCGGTGGTTGATTTCACTTGCAGCATCTTTTAGATAAATGATTTTTCTTGCCACAATGGTGAAAAGGATGGAGGTCAAATCATTTACTCTACATATGGTCATTTTGTTTACAATGGTTACACCTAACCATATTCTGATCACTGTCTAGAAAACCAGAACTTACAAACTGAACTAGTTTTGAGAAATCTGGAACAAACAAATTTTTTTCTTTGTTATATCATAGGTCGTGTTGATCTTTGTTGAAGGAGATTTCTTACCAAGGTTTGATCACCTTCTTGGAAAGACTATCATGTTATTTTTCTTGATACTTGCTGCTACTGCTAACATCCTGTCCTTGATTTATTAAACCTTATGTGTCACATTGGGCATCAATAATTAATGGTTTGTTGGTTTTACATGCTACATCAAACTGATCAATTTGGTCTTTGGTACTACTTGTTTCATCATTAAGTAGTACAACTGGTTGGTTGAGATCACTTGTGTCACAACTTATATCAACTTGCTTGATTAGATCATAAGTGTTGCAACCTTCATTAATATACTGAATAAGATCACTTGTATCACAACTTTCATTTGTTGTTGTGATGAGGTCTTCTTTGTAACAACTTGCATCTGTCTTCTCTGCACATTGTTCATCTAGTAAATCTTGCTTTTCACTTAACTTAATTTGAAGTGCATGAATGAGTTTTTCTTTCACTGCTTCTAATGTATTGGTCATTTGATTGATTAAGGTTTGATTCTGCTTCAGCTTCCATTCCAGTATTGCAACTTTTTTCTATAACTCATGCTTGCAATCTTGCAAAACTTTAATCTCCAGTTATGCACTTTGAAGGTGTTTTCCTCCTTTACCCATGTTGAAATTTGACACGCTCACTTGTACTGACTCGCTTGCTTGCTTGATTTATCTTGATGCTTGCTTGTAACACTTGCGAGATTTGAAGATCTCACTCGCTTGAATTCTTCAACTTGTGTACTTGATTTCATTTATCAACGGAATGGTTGAACTCACTCTTGCTTGAATTTTGTACTAGGATGAGGGTGTTAGATACCACCAAAAATGAACCCAAGAGAAATGCTTACAATGATTTGAATGACTCAGTTAGAAACAATGGAATCACTTGGCTTAATTGATTCCCTATCAATTTAAAGCTTGGATTTCAGTTTCAACTGATAATGCACCCTTACAATTCAAATTAATTTGAATTTGATTACAAGCTGACTTATTTGCAAGTTACACAATGACTAATTCTCTTTGAATGTTGATGTAGAATTTGCCTTGGAATGCTTGAGTTTTCAACTTCATTAACCTGATTTTCCTTTGCGTGAACTTTCTTGTTGATGTAGAATGTTGACTGCCAACTTTGATTATGTGATGTAGTTGTTCAAATGTATGTGATTGTTTATGCTTGATTGAATGCTCATTGCAGCTTCTTAATTTCAAGTGCTTTGATTAATGTTCCTGTTTTATTCACTTGCTTTAGACTCCTTGTGTGTTTTAGTTAAGCTAATTGTAGTGTCAAACTAGACACAAAACATACACAATCAATAACTAGACAAGGTGTACCTAAGATCCCCTTATTCAATTTTAGGCGGATATAGGACACACTAACACTGCAAAAAATATGTCTTTATTAAATATTGAATAAATAAACAATCAAATTCACCCTTATAACTTGGTTGTTGACATTGTTTAAACAATAATAATACAAAACTCTATCTTCAAAGTTAGCTTCAATTTCTTCTCCAATTAACATTCACATCAACCCTCACTTTGCTCACTTGACATTATCGCTTCTTAATTACAATTTTAACTTTGACTTGACCTTGAAATCAACTTAAGATATCTCAAAGTAAACCATTACTTTATATTCCAATAATCACCTTTCCTTTTAAAAAGAAATTTGAAATCACTTATCACTCCATATTTACTTTCCTTATCACTCCATATTCACTTATGACTTTGATGCACTTAACCCTCCAAAAACATTAATATCACTTTATAAAAAAGTGAAAACATCACTTCAAACCTTGTGTTCAAACATGCACCATATGTTATGTTGTAATGGAATAATGAAATATTCCCAAAAAAATTATACATGTGAAGACAACCATATACCTTTTACATAAAATAGGTTAAAAGTCCACATGAATCATTTTATGAATTTAATTTTTCACTTTCTTTAAATTATCCACATGAGCCTTATTCTCAAGCAGAAAGAGTGGAAAAACCATATGGAAAATTATTTGCATTTGCAAAGAAAATACTTGCAGGCATAAGATAAGCTCAAACTTACGTTTGATCGAAGTAGAGCCTTGCACTCCATGGTATTTTTATTGGTTGAGTATATTCCTTGTTCTTATTTGCAAGTCTTCACGGCACCTTCATCACGTAAATGTTCTCATAGAAATTCTTTGTGCACAACAATGGCTTCACAACATAAATCAAGACCATCACAATTTACAGAACCATATGATGGCCTAAGGAGGTTCGATCTTCGTCAATTCACTAGGCTAATGTCATTCTCAACTCCAGAGAATTATCATTATCCGCTAAATCAACCTTTTTCTACAGTGGCATTGTCGATCCGCATTAATCGAACCAAAATTTAACTGAGCACAACACGAAATATTTGCTCCATTGCTAGGTATTTAACCCACTTTTAATTTGACGCTGCTCCCAACAAAATTTAGTTGGATAGGGTTGCAATGACAATGAGTTGAACGATGCAGTGCTCCTCAAAAGCCTTCAACTTTTTTTTCAAAGCATGATTTATCAACAAAATATTGCCCAATATTCAACCTCATTACGCCACATTGAATTGGATTTAAAGTACTCTTTCGGATAAGCACATGTCTTAGATGAATCTAGTCAAGAATGGTTGAAGACACCTTTGCTCACAAGTGATGGTAAATCCACTAATTCGGCCCTCTCCAATAACCAATGAATAATCCTTAGGGAACCATCTCCACACAACCCATTCAATAGCCATCAAAGCGATCAAAATCGTGCTTAAAAAACTTGTTTTCCCTCAAACTGAAACTAATTTGCTGATTTTTTTTTAGAATACCTTCTACTACTTTGATTTCATATTATTGAAGGTGATCAATGCGCAAATATTTGTGTTTTCCTGCCACTACTCCCTCAACATCTTCACTGGTCTCATGCCACTTTCAACCTTGCTCTGATACCACATGAAGGAGATCAAATAAACATTTATAAAAATATTAGAGACATAAAAAAACCAGAGATGGTGGAAAAGACCTCAGCCTTACTTTATTTCTCTCATGGTGTAATGTACAAATAATGATAATAATGCAAATAAATACTTGAGGAAGTTTGTCTCAAGATAGTACATCTATCTTGGACAATATGGTTGAGAAAATCTCTCAACCAAATGCTAATCTAGGAGCCTAACTAGTTGGAAAGAATATCTCAACCAACTAGGCCTCAACTCACTCCTAATCATGAGGAATAAACTCAATCTAGAAAAGTAGGATTAAATCGAACTTTATTAATTTTAATTAATTTAATTATTTTGGACTTAGAATTGTTTTTATCACATGAGAGTGAGGCTAACAACTTTAGTAGAGGAATAATATGTTTCATAACCATTAACAACCATTCTTGTAGTATATTAACATAAACTGTATGTTGTAACCTTGCATCCATTTCATGATTCATTCAACCACATTAATTAGTGACATACTTGAAATTATCAGCATCACATTATGTAAGGAGTCAACATCACCAAACTGACATAATAAGCAATCACGTCATTGAACACTTATATACCCTAGAAACCATGTAGGGTAAAAAGCAGCAAAAGTTTAATTTTATTATTAAAATCTCATAAGGTTGTTCACCCCTCACTCAATGGCTTATAAAGGAGTCCATCTCTTATGCATTGTTATAAAACATTACAATGAAATATCATTGAAATACCACATACCTAGCTAAAATCTATTATAATTGTCATGAAACCATTTACCCACATATCACCGCACTCTACATCCTTTTGGCATGATTGTTCCATCAGTGGACGATCCTTCAACTCATACTCATCAGCATGGACCAATAGTTCTTATCCACCACAATGTTAAAAATAGTTTGTCTTTTGCACAAATTGCTATCATTTCCTATCATTGTTGTCATCAACAATATTTGGTAACATGATTAGATAAAGTATTAATCAATTAGTAATCATTTTTTAAAAGTGATCTTTTAACATCTATTCATGTGCATACATGAGATGTAAATATAATATCATAACATGCTTCTTCTAATAACATTGTACATGTATAAACAAATAATTTTTCAAAAATGTCAAAATAATTACCCTGTTACTATGATCATTCTCGCACCAGCACATGCTCATGTCCAAAGGAAACCACTATAACCATCCATTTCACTAAAAGGATACTAGAAATTTATGTTTGTTTTTCATGCACCATAGTTTCTTCTTTGTGCATGTAACTAAGTAATGTTTCCAATACAGTAGATATTCCCTTGTAAGTCACTTTTTGAAAAGCATCTTTTCCAAGATAGAGCTATTCACAAAATATATTGTATGAACAAAGACATGCATTTCTCTAAACCGTAACTAATGTGTTAGTTATTATTTCTTCATGCAAATATATGTATTTTACAAAACAAATCTAGTACATTTATTCCAAGTAACTACTTGTTTTACATTCCATAATAATTATTCTTCTCTGCACACAAATCCATGTTTCTCTTTAAAAGATTTAACATAGTAGTTCTACAAATCCATGTTTCTATTTAAAATATCTAACACAATAGTTCTACAAATCCATGTTTCTATTTAAAATATCTAACACAATAGTTATATCTTCATACATGTAATCAACTATTGTTTGTTTCTGCATATGTGTTCTTTTCACATAGTTATTTTCAAGAACCCAACACAATTTCTATATCATGTATGTACAAAGTTATTATGCATTTGTTTCCAAGAAAGAATCATAATCAACCCTTATTTTGAGCATAAGAGCTAAAATAATAATAATGATAACCTCTTATTCATTAAACCATGCAATTAAATGAAACTATCAAATATGCAACACACAAATCATTTACCTTTTTACTCATCAAAACATGTAACTTTTGCAGACTCTTGCAAATGAATTAACATAATTAACTTATCTTTCATGCACAAGAAAAACATATTCTTTCCAAAAATTATTTCTATGACTTATATTATCTCTATGTGTTTCATCTAGGCATATGTTATTATATTTTCTAATAACTAAGTATTATTTTGCAAAACAACTCCTGTACCCATGAGAATATTTCACAAATTACCCTCTTTAATCTATATTTGCTTCCAAGAAAGTGACTTGGATTTGTTATTATTTCATACACCAATATGAAATCCCTTTTTAAGAAAAGAGCACGAATCCTACCTTTTCTTACATAAAAGGCATATGCAATGTTATATAAAGACAAGAAAGGTTAGTTATTTTTTAATGCTACAAATATATAATACCAATAGTTTCCTATATATAGTAATAACAATCTTTATCTACATGTAGTAGTATATTTTCTTTGCCAAGAAAAATATATAATAACAACCTCCTCAAGAACTTTATATGTCTCATGCATCTTTTTTCAAGAGGATATCTTGGATAGTTAGCAAGAAACTTGTGTAATTTATCCCAAGGAAATGATAAAGCTACTTAACTTTTAACACACAATATTCAAATGTATTTTTTTTTTTTTGTAAGAGAAACTACATATTTACTTTTCTTTTTATGTGCATGAATTAGTGTAATTTCTCTCAAGAAAATCACAAAACTACTTAAATTTTATCTTTTTTTTGTAAGAGAAACTACATATTTACTTTGCTTTTTATGTGCAAAAATTAGTATAATTTCTCTCAAGAAAATCACAAAACTACTTAACTTTTACTGTGCATAAACCAAACAAAAAATTTTCAAGGGGACTTATATCCTTGCAATATTTTAATGCATAAGAACTTTCCAATACCTTGCAAGGAAATTAAGATGACCAAACTATATTTTTTTGCATCAAATAAGGAATTTACTTTAAAGAACGTGAACATTATTGGCCATATCTTTCTAGAAAGAAAAATTCAAAGAACTTAACTTATCTTTTTCAGTTGTACCACCCATAAGTCATCCAAATGCCAGTAGATGAATGAGAAATACAAAGGCATTGAAAATGAAATCACCATGATTTATGTGATGGTTCATTTTTCAGTGGATCTTTCTGGCCACTACCCTTATATTTGGCTATCACTTTTTTTGGCCACTACCCTTATATTTGGCTGTTGTCTTTGCTACCGAGACAAAGACTGCACGGAAACATAATATATATATATATATGTGTGTGAAGAGAGAGAGAGAGTAAACTTTTGTAACCTCTAGAGAAGAAGCCCATAAGATGAAGATTTGAACCACAAAAGAGCCCTGAGCTAGCCTTCCTTTCATGTTTTCATCCTCATTCATTTTTCATGAATATCAAGAATTAATTTTTGTAATTAATTCATGTTTTGATCCTCATTCATTTTTCACAAATATCAAAGATTATTTTCTTCATTAATTCATAACTTTTATCAATAAACAATAATGAACATGTAAAAATAAATATTTTCATAAATGTTTCGATTTTACCAATGAGATTTTTAAGATTTATATTATAATGGTGTTTCAATTAATATTGAATATACTATATCAATTAATATATATATATATATAATATCTAAATATATAAAATATAAATACAAAACTGTACCATATAAAAACCCAAATCAATAAGAATTTCCAAATGATGGGTTCGTGTAAATAATTTCTCCTTTTTGGTATGGGCGCAAACGCAACTCGAATAAAAAAGAGATTAAAAAACAACAAAAACAAAAAAATAATATTCTAATTTCGCTAAAATCTTAGATTTTGAAATTTTATAATGTTTAATATTTTTGTTCTCTTAAGTATATTGAAGGAAATTTTATGATATAATTCTTTATAGAATATGCTAGGGAAAGTTTATGATTTAATGTTTAATTTTTTTACAAATATTATTGAATTAGGTGTTTTTTTTGGAATTTTTGAAGTTTTAACATTCAATTTAATATTATGTGTGACTAGAGTTTGGATTAGGGGCTTATCTGATAAAACTAAAGACACTATAAGGCAAGATTGTTTTTTTGTCCTTAGGAAGACAAAGCCACCTAGAAGCAATGTTAGCAAGGATGCATTTGATTGCCTCAAGTCATTAAATCAAAATAAGGACATTGTGGTTCTTAAAGCCAATAAAAGAATGGTTGTTGTCATCCTTGACAGGGAGGATTACCACTAGAAGATGTTGGATCATCTATGTAATAGTGGTAGCTACAAAAATCTTGGCAAGAATCCCCTAAAAAGGGTTTCCAAAGTTGTCGCTCTAGATGTCAAGTCTAGTAAAACTGTGGGTTCCTTTTGCCATAAACTTATTGAGATTAACCGCATCACTCCAGGGATCTATGGGCTTCCTAAGATTCACAAGGAGGGGGCTCCCCTTAGACCCATTATCAATACCATAGGTGGTCCAACCTACCTCTTAGCAAAATACCTTGTTAGGAAGCTTAGAACCCTTGTTGGCCTCATAGAGTCCTTCGTCAAAGACTCTTTGTCTTTGGATGAGGAGCTTAAGGGCATAAGGTCTGACCCTGGGGACATTCTTGTGAGTTTTGATGTAGTCTCTCTTTACACTTGCATTCCTATAAAGGAGGCAATTGAGGCCACCAACTGCCTCATCGACCCTAATACCACTTAGTTAGTTGAGATATGTCTCACTTCTACCTTTTTCAACTTCAAAGGTGAATTCTATGAATAGACATGTGGGGTTGCCATGGGCTCCACCCTGTCCCTAGTTGTCGCTAATCTTTTTATGGAAGACTTTGAATCCAAGGCTTTGGCCTCAACCTGTCTCCTGCAAAAGCTTTGGAAAATATTTGTGGATGACACGGGTGTCACCTAGTCTCATGGCCAAGAAGAGTTAGATATTTGTCTCATTTTCCTTGATGTTCTCGTTTCGAAGAATGATCACAGTTCTTTCTCCCACCAAGTGTTTCGAAAGAAAACCCATACTGAGCAATATCTTCATGCCAGCTCCCATCATTTCCTTCCTCAAAATTTTGGTGTTCTCAACACGCTAGCTACTCGTGCGCTGAGAACCTATGATAAAATGAACCTTGATAAAGAGAAGTCCCATCTCCTTAACATTTCTGTTAATAATGGTTGCAGTAGGGACCAAGGTCAGAAAGATTTCCTTAAAGGCAATAAAGTTCCCTTAATTAAGAAAGACCCTAAATATCGAGTCTTAGGGGTTCATCTCCCTTTCATCCAGGGGACAACAAATAAGACTGCGAGAATTATTAGGAAGCATAATGTTCTCTCATTCTTAGACCCCTTAACAACATCCGTAGATCCCTTAGATCGGTAAAGGACCCTGTTGACCCCAAGGACACAAAAGGTATCTATGTTATTCCTTGTTGCTCTGGGAGCCCCTATGTTGGTGAGACTGGTCGCTCTATCAACTAGAGGATTCAGGAGCACTAAGCTGATGTAAAACATGTGAAGACCCAGTCTTCCACCCAGGAAAAACATGTGGAGAAGACTAAACATCACATTATTTCCAATATTTCGCCTTTTCATCACCAGAAGTTTAGGGAGGACTTAGAAATTGAGAAAATTCCGAGCAATCTCAATAGGGATGATGGCTAGAAAATTAGCAACTATTGGATCCTTGCCCTTTCCTCTTAGCCCTCCTTCCCTTCCCTTTCCTCTTAGCCCTCCTTCCCTCCCCTTTCCCCTTTGCTTGCCCCTTGTGTTGTTCTTTTTATTGTGGTTTTTCTCCCTGTCCCTTTCCCCGTCGTCCTCTAGATTGTTTTTCCATTTTATTATTTTTCGTCTCTCTGATTTTTATTGATTAATTTATTTATTCATTTTAATCTTAATTTTTAACTTAAATTTAAGAATTAGATGCTTTTAAATGGGTTAAAAAAATTCCGCCTTAATTATTTAACATAATATATAAATAAATGAAAATATCTTATACCTGATCATAGATAAAAATATTCTAATGAGATAAACCAACTAATCTTGTTATACCTTGAGTAAAACAAATATAAATAAATAAAATTATTAATCTTAAATGAAAATAGTTATATTTTTCCATAATTCGTTATTGACTTTTATTTATATTCTAATAGAAATTGTTACATATTTAAATTTATTAAATTGATTAAGTCAAAGAACCCACCAACTAATTAGGTCTTCTAGTTATTAATCATTTATTATTTCTTCTTTATATTTCATATAATAATAATAATATAATTCTTTATCTAGTTTTTGAAGATTTAAATATTAAAAAGTTTATTAGTTAGTTCTTAGTTTACTTTGGTTTAGTTTAATAATACAATAAATTACAAAAGAAATTAATATAATAAATCTAATTAATTAATTAATTAACTGATTTTGTGTGCATTTCCATTTCTCTTGATCCCATATGTAGCTGTTCGTGGTCAAATATAGTCGTTGGATGATCAG
>APFE031233019.1:89065-118003 GCA_000404065.3 Pinus taeda | reverse complement strand
TTGTTACATAAAATTAACTTATTTCGGTAGATGTATTTTTTTTTAAGATTTCATTTAAATATTGAAAATATATAAATCATCTCGAGTGGACAACTAAACTTGCGAACCATAAATTATTTTATTTTATTTTTATATATTTTTTTGCTTTTCAGATTTATTGAATTTCTGTTTTTATGATTTATAATAAAATTAAAATTAATATATCGATATTTTAGAAGAAATTTAATTATTGATGATGATTAAGGTCTCTCAAGATCAATATGGTCCATCACACTTTAAGAAAACAAAAGATTATTAGACACTTTTTAATAGTTTTGTTGACTACATAGTAGTTGGTACCTGCCACTTAATTTAAATATAGCTAAATTGAAGTAATTGCATTACTAAATTTAAATATATTAGTTGATATGATATCATTTACTTAGTTTAAATATAGCTAAATTGAAGTAATTTCTTTACTGAATTTAAATATATTAGTTTATATAATATCATTTAATTTTTGTTATTTTAGAAGCTAATTATAGATTCAGAAAATGGATCTTAAGAATTGGTGTTAAAATTTTGTATTATTGGTCTTCATAATTTAGATTGTTTTTAACAAAAAACACTCGTAGATAATGTGATATACCCAAATTATGTAAATATTTAATTTATTGCAAACCAAACAATTTGTTTTTATTTTAACTATAAAACTATTTCATAGGTTAATTATGCAGAAGTGAATTGGCAATTATTTGTAAACTATTTCTTGGGTTAATTATGCAGAAGTGAATTGGCAATTATTTGTAAACATTGTTTTTACTTGTTAAGTAATTAGGGAGACAGTTATTGCCCTAAATAATTTCTTGAGTATTTACTCAAGGAATATCAAGAGGATAGAGATATCTGAGATCAATGAGATCAATGAGAAGAAGAAAACAAGGGAAAAAGAATGCTTGTGCTGAAATGTGAAAGATCTTGTAATAGGAAAAAGAAGAAAAAATGGTTCTTGTGTACAAGAATAGCTCAAGGAAAGATTATAAGAGGTAGTAGTCTTAAGGTTGGAAGGAAAAAGAGAGGCTTACTTGAAAAAAAAAAGAAAAGGGTATTGAGTAGCAGGGCTTACTTGAAAAAAGAAGAAAATGGTTCTTGTGTGTATAGGAACAACTCGGGAGAGGACTATAGGAGGTAGTAGTCTTAAGGTTGGGATGAGAAATATCGCGCAGCAAGGCTTAGTTGTAGGCTAAACCTGGAAAGCATTGTGAACGAGACAAGTGATATTTCCTTATAAAGTAATTAGGAATTTGTTATGTATCGTTACATATATGTCAATTTCTATTAGTCTGTATGAATTGCTGGAAAGCATTGTGAAACAAATAAGTAAAATTTCGTTATAAAGTAATTAGGAATATGTTATGTATCGTTACATATATATATGTCAATTTCTATTACACTTTATGAATTGATGGATTAATATGAGGAATTAGTAATAGTAGTTTGTAAATAACTTCCATGTAATTAGCTGGAAGGAAGATTACTTGTCTGCTAATAAAAGTATCATCAGAAATTAGCAGTCTTTGTTAAAGAAAAAATCTGAAATTTTAAAAACAAGTATATTTGAGTATTGGAAAACAAGATTAAAACAAGTATATTTCAATATTGAAAAAAGTGTGAGAGAACGAAGATGAACTAGCTAGAATTTCCCTTTACTTGTGAACATTGAAATGCTAACACCCTTGTTAGAAAAACCAAACCATGAGTAATGGATGGAGAAAAACAAGCATGTATGTTCAAACATAACGAAACAACATTTACAACTTCAGAACAGAAGAAACAATAGTAATAATAAAATAAGAAATACAATACGCGACGGGTAATTTAAAGAATCTCATCATTCTACCCTCACGGATTGGGACAAACACCCTTCACCATTTCAATAGAATTTAGTAAGATAAATAAAGTTGTTAAACTGCGATAACATGAAAGAAAATCGAAGAATTGTTGAACCTTATCAATAAGGTTAAATAGTCATATAAGTTAACCACAATTGAAGGACTATAGGATTCTCAAAACAAAATTACGAGATGGCTAAACCAACAATTGAACAAGAAAGGCAGGGTTGAAACAGCCTCTGGAAAAAACACATAAGCACATCTCTCTTGACAGATAGCGGAAAACTGTTCGAATAAAGCCCTATGGGAGCCGAAACCCCAAACTACAAGAATCCTATTAAGAAATGCAGTACCCGGAGGAGGAGTTTTTAGGACCGAGCGAGAGCTCCCACCATCGTATCACGCAAAACATTAACACCTATAAAACCATCCATCCCAACTGGGAAGAGTAACCCAGATTAATAGGTGAATCATGAAACAAAAACGAACTATAAATATGAGTTGCATTCGAATCATAGAAAAACAAAAACTTCGGCAATTACCTGTCTCAAATTACTTATGCAGACCCTCGTCGCAGCAGAGTGTCGAACCCCAGGCCAAAACACCTGCCAAGAAGACTAGAGACAGTTAGAGATCATAATAAGGCATCTACAGAAAACAGTTCAGAATATCAGTCAAAAACCGTTATCATTACCTAATGGGTGATTTCGGTGCAAGCCCTTGTCACTGAAGAATGCCGAGCTAGAGACCGATACGCATGCCATGGAGGCCAGAGAGAGTCAAGAGCCCTGATTCGACAACAACAAACCAATTTTACCATAAATTTCGAATAAAAGAACCTATGAGCACCTCGGTATGGATAAATGCTTCTGAGCTGTGATCTCCAACTCCAGGAAGGAAATAATGACGAAGAAACATCGTGTTTTCCGAGGCATAGAAACTCGGGGAAGCTCTCCGCCATTTGATCCAAACAGCGAACGAACGCCGTCGATGTGAAACCAGTCTCGAGACCAGCGTTGGAGCAGTGCCGCCATAAAGACTCCAGCAAGGAGAGGCCTCCACCTAGGCCAGATAGAACAACTGTAGTAATAGTAATATTAATGTAGGCAGTTCTTATTTCTACTTTTAGAGCATTATAAATGTTATCTGTGAAAGGAATAGCGATCGCCTTCTGAGTAACAGCACGTGGAGAGAGCAAGGGAAAAAAATATTCAATGGCTATTTCGCTAACATGTCAAGGTGAAAATAAGAACTACCATTAATGTAGCATGGGAGGTCACTTGGTAAGTGGTATTATCGCTCAGAAGCCGGAAAGTTACGAAGTCAAGTTTAAATGCCAAAGAGCGGACAAAATCTTTATGCGACGAAGGGACAAGTGGCTCTTCGAAAGCCCGCTTTCTTTGCTTTTAATTGTAAGAATAATCATGAATAGTATGGAAGGTCACTATGGGTCATGCTGAAGCGGACTCGCATTTTTTATATATAAACCATATCATAACCAGAATCACTTTGGTCCAACTTTTCTCAATTCTGTATTAAATCACATTTGTTCGCATAGTAATAATTCGGTTATAATTATAGTAATAGTAGTAATGCTGGATTTATACACAGTGCTTTATTTAATTATTTAATTACATGTTTTTTAATATTATTTTGGTTGTATATTTTATTTATTATTTCAATTTTTTTAAGTTTGGTAGAATTATGTGACTTTTTAAGTTTTAACATGTTTATTATTTTCTCGAAAGTAGCACAAAATTTGAACCAAGGATTTCTTGTTGAATAAAGATTCATTCCTATGACTTCAACACTTAAACTTACCTGGAACGAATATCTAATTATTAATCTTATTTTATAATGAGATATTAATTAAACATAAATTTTGTCAATTTTTATTTATTTATTAATTTATTTCAAATACAATTAAATATTGAAATTTGTTATTGCTAACTA
Source organism: Pinus taeda (assembly GCA_000404065.3). NCBI lineage: Eukaryota > Viridiplantae > Streptophyta > Pinopsida > Pinales > Pinaceae > Pinus > Pinus taeda. The sequence goes on along the minus strand of APFE031233019.1, from coordinate 114,179 downwards.
TTTTATATTCTATTTTAAAATATCATATTCTCTTAAATTGAATATAACACAATACCTAAACTTTAACAATAAAAAAAATCTCTTAAAAATTGGAAAAAATCATGCAATCACTTATATATCAATATCTTAATTTAATAATAACCACGGTATTATAATAATATTAAATAGTTTATAAAACAAGCCAACACATTATTCTTTCCCAATATTAAGCTTGCATGTTACAAGAAGATTGGAATGATGGCACGTTATAACAAGATTAGAATGAAAACAATCTATGACAGATTTGTTTTTATCTTTTCTCTTAGAAGTCAAAATGAATAGTGCAGAACCCGATTTTGGAAGGTGGGAAGACACAAAGGAACCGAGCTAAATCAGCCGCGAAGGCGCAGAGTGTAGTCAAATCAGCCGGGGTCCTCGAATGGTCACCCAGCCTTATCCATAATATGACTTTTTTTGAGTACAGTGATGTGTGGTTTGATGGTAAGTTATATGGGCAAATCCCGGGCAGACCGAAGTTCAAATCTCATTGAGTACAATGACCTGCCCCCTTTCCGATGAGTCTGTTCTTGCTAATATCATAGGAACTTTAGTATACCTGACTCGCAAGTGGTTGGTTATGCTCTTGGTGTTATAGTGGCAGCGATGAGGTTTAATCCTGGGTCTTCACTAGATTAAGCATGGCAGTTTGATCCTGGGTCTTCCCTAAATTAAGCCTGACAGTTACGGATTCACCATGTAATTATATATATATTCTTCCGAAGAAGAGTAATGTCTATGGATTTTCCCGATCAGGCATTTGGTTTCTTGGCTGTCATTCCGATAAAAAAAATGGATTTAATAGTATCATTATATTAAAATATCTATCTGAAGATAGAAATTCAAGCACGCAGTGCCACATACCAATAGCACCAGTTTTAGATAGAATTTTAAAAGTGAGGGTCAAAGCCCCACTTCCTAAACACTATGTCAATGAATCCATGGAATTCTATTTTCTCTCTTATTAGGCTGAGCGTCTAAGGACGCTTCATTTGGTCTTCCGAAGGATTCATTAAGCCTGTGCTTAATAGTTTTGGAAATGCACGGTGGATAAATAATTTTCCATTTTCATTTACCTCAATAATATATATAAACATAAAGATTTACTTTATGAATCCCTAGAAGCGTGAGCAAAGTGAGAACTTTCTTTATTTGTTTCATTACTATATAAAAAATATGAAGATTTAGCTAAACGAAAAACTTTTCGTCTGTTTTAAAAAAAAGACAAGAAGAAAGAAAGGAGTAGCAAGATAGATATGAACCTCGATGAAATCCAAAGCCGCCATATGTAGTTGGTGAGGTCACTGAGATTGACATGAACATAGCGGCTTCTATTGTGTACTTAGCATGATCCTACTCCTTTGGAACGCTGGTGGACGAGGGGGTTGAAGAAGATGCTGGAACGCTGGTGGACGAGGGGGTTGAAGAAGATGCTGGCTTGGCTGGGTAGGTGGAGAAGCAGTGTTTTAGGAAGAAGTGGGGAGGGCAGATGATGTTATAGTAAGTTGAGAATGATGGAGAAACTATTTCCATGTTCAGTTTCAGTTCAATTGAGTTATAATTCAGTTTCAGTTTAATCATTTATTTTTGATATTTCTTATATTATCTTATTTAATAATTCAGTTTCAGTTGAATCAATTCTTTTTATGTAATTTATTTAATTATAAGAAGAAGAGGCCTCTGGTGTTAGAAGAAGTCGTGATTAGACCACTGCTGTAAAGTCATTGAAAGGCATTAGAAGTCAAAAGTCTGCATTTAAAAAATAAATCCGCACAATAAAACCATAGCGTTACAACGCATTTTAAGCCGTTCAAGGCATAGTTACCAAATTTGTGTTAGAAATTAATGGAGAATAGGTTACGTAGTTATGATTTGTTCTTTATTTGACATTCAGTTCCTATTAATTAAGAATCTGTTTTCTGCCTATGTATCTATTTAATTCCTGATGATTAATGAATAAGCTGAAGCGAATGCATTTGCTGGAGGGAGCTCCCGGTGATCTGCACCTATGAGCTCCCGTGTGTTTGTCCAAACTTTTGTCTTCTGCATTTCTTATCATGGTATCAAAGCAATAGGTCAGAGGCCTGTGTGTTGTGGGGTTGCCTCTTTTGTGAAGAGATCGTAACAGCCCTTCAAGGAGATCGGAAACATTTCTTTTGTAGATCGGCGTTTTCTTTTGAGACCTCTTCTGAAGTGAGACATCAGCGCACTGGAGGTTGACAGTCGAGATTGTTTCAACGTGGCAGATCCTTGAGTGGGGAGTTTGTGGAAGATCGCAACTGAACACCGCAAATCAAGTGATCTGGTCCTTGGTTCATGCATGTCAAGTGATCTGACTATTAACTGTTAGTGGTTTCAGATCGAGTGATCTCGCCACGTGTTTGAGCATCGAGTGCCGAAGTGATTGACGTTGTTTGGTGAGCGTCGAGTTAGCCAGATGTTGTTTGATTATCGGTGGCTACTGTAGAAGATCACTCGTGTAGATCTTGTTGGAGATTGGAATGATGTGTTGTTGATCGGAGGATGCAACCTGAGTAAGTACCTCGTCCTTGTGCAATCGCAGTGAATCTTGTGTTGCGTATTGTGGTAGCGAAGGTCAGGCAGAGGGAGTTTTGCATGCACGAGATCATGGCATCATGATCGTGGCATGGAGTCGTGCAGTGGGACTGTCATTGGAAGGAGCCCGAGTAGGTGGTTCCATTGCAACACAGTGGAGGTGGAAGAGGTGTTGAGTGGTCTCATTTCGTGGGTGAGAAAGGTGTTGCAGAGGAGATTGAGTGATAGGAATCTGTGTTTTTCTGCTGATTGGCAGCATAGTGGAGGCGGAGCTGCAGGTGATCCATGGTGCTAGAGGATCCCACGCATAGAGGAGTTGTTGGACCAATCGCACAGCAGAGGAGTCTACCCATCGTGGTCAGTCAGTGGCCCTTCGTGGCTGAATCGAACTAGGCACACATCATTGGTGTCTTCTGGGGACAAATAATTGTCAGCAGGTCGGGGGTAAGGGGAAGATCCACTGTGATCGTCTGAATTAGAGCCGACTGATTGCGCATCCGCGGGGTCATTAGCAAGAGCGGTAAAGAATCAATCATTTCCGTCTAAATTTCGACTGAAGCTTAGGTTGTTCTTTGCAGCTTCGTCTAAGTCATTGTCCCTGTTTTTTTTCCAAGATGAATTCTCAGATGGCAAATGCAGATACATATCAGAATCTGGATGTTAGACTATTTATGGGCGAGGATGAATCAGATATTTGGTTTGTGGATTCTAGAGCCTCCTCGCATATGTCAGGTAAAAAGCAATGGTTCAGAAATTTTAAAGAATCCAACACTGGAGCAAAAGTCTATCTTGGAGATAATAATGGGTATGAGATCAAGGGACATGGAGATGTCCTTGTTACTCTGCCTGATGGTAAGATCAGGAATATATCTAATGTGTGGTATGTTCCTGGCATTAAGAAGAACCTGATTTCTGTGTCCAAGATTACAGATCAGGACCTCAAGGTAGAATTTTTTAAATCTTATTGCATTATTAAAGATTTGTTGGATCAAATAAAGCCCATTTCTACAAGTGTTCGCATAGGAGGACTCTACAAGTTGGATGTGAAAAGTTTGATTCAGCAAGCCTTGATGGTGTCAAATAAGTCTGCTGAAAATTTGTGACATCAGCGACTTGGGCATATTAACTTTGGTGATCTCTTTCGGCTGCAAAACAAAGGCATGGTAGAGGGCCTTCCTATTTTGAAAAAGTTGCATATTGATTGTGAGGCATGTGCATTCGGTAAACAACATAGAGATGAATTTCCTGTCATTAAAGATAGAAAATAGAGGGATATACTTGAACTTGTACACAACTGACTTATGTGGCCCGATGCAGACAAGGTCGTTAGGGGGGGCCTATTATTTTTTAATCTGTGTTGATGAATGTACAAGATTCACATGGGTGTATTTTCTTAAACAGAAGAGTCATGCTTTTGAATATTTCAAGCAATTCAGAAACATGGTTGAGAAGCAAACAGGAAAATTCAACGGGATTCTTCGATCAGATCAAGGGGGGGAATTCAAGAAAGAAGTCTTCACCAAATATTGCAACAAGCATGGGATACAGCAGCAATTCACAACACCTTACACTCCTCAGCAGAATGGAGTTGCTGAGAGGAAAAACAGAACACTGGTGGAGTGTGCTCGCAGTATGTTGAAAGGTAAGAATCTAACCAATGTTTTTTGGGCAGAAGCTGTTAATACTGCAATGTATCTAAAGAATAGGAGTCCTACTAAAAGTCTTGAGTATAAAACTCCTTTTGAAGCATTGTTTGGCTTCAAGCCTGCAGTAAGTCATCTTAGAGTATTTGGCTGTAAAGCTTTTGCACATGTTCCAAAGAAAATAGGAAGAAGTTAGATTCAAAGGCCATTAAATGCACGTTCATTGGATACTGCAGTGAGTATAAGGCTTATAAATTGTTTGACCCTGCCACTCACAAGGTGTTTGTCAGTAGAGATGTATTATTCCATGAACAGATTGACGATGAAAATCCTATCCAAAACAATGAAGAATGGCATGTTCCCTTACTCTCAGAAGAGGATACTGAAACAGGAGTCATTCAGCAGTAGAAATAGAAGCAGGAACAGCAGCAGGTACAACAACAGTAGGATAATGTGGAGTTCAGTCCACAAAGGGAAGAAATAAGCAGAATAATTGAACCCCCATCACTCAAAAGATCAACCAGGCCAAGACAGTTACCAGCTCGATATAGGGATCATGCGCTTATGACTGGTATGTTAAACATTGCAGAACCTTCTAACTTTTATGAAGCTAGTAAAAGTCTTGAATGGAAGAAAGCAATGAATGAGGAATATGAATCCATCATTAAGAACAATATGTGGGATCTAGTAAAACTTCCTGATGATAAACAACCTATAGGTTGCAAATGGTTATTTAAGTTGAAATTTAGAGCAGACGGGTCTATTGATAAACATAAAGCAAGGTTGGTGGCAAAGGGATATTCCCAGATAGAAGGTATTGATTTTGAAGAGACATTTGCCCCGATTGCAAAATTAAACACCATCAGAATGATCATTGCTTTAGCCACTAAACATCATTGGAAAATACATCAATTAGATGTTAAGTCTGCTTTTTTAAACGACGATTTAAAAGAAGAAGTATACTTAGTACAGCCTGAAGTATTTGTTAAGAAGGGAGAAGAACATCTAGTGTGTAGATTAAAGAAAGCTTTATATGGTTTAAAGCAGGCACCTAGATCCTGGTATGAAAAAATTGATTCTTTTTTCCTCATGAATGGTTATAAAAGGAGCAAAAATGATCCCAATTTATATACCATGTTTAATAATGAAGGGCAGATAGTGGTGATTTATTTGTATGTAGTTGATTTGATAATAACAGGAAGTGCAGATAATCTCATTGAAGAAATCAAGCAGCAATTATCACATAAATTTAAGATGAAGGACCTTGGAGAAATGCAATACTGCTTGGGTCTAGAAGTTTGGAGAGATTCAAGTCAAACTTTCTTGTCCCAGGGTAAGTATGCAAAGAGTCTTTTATCCAGGTTTAAGATGGATGAGTGTAAGCCTTCATGCATACCTTTACAACAGAATAGCAAACTTCAGATGGATGATGGTTCGAAATTTGCAGATACAACATTGTACAGACAGTTAGTTGGTAGTCTTATTTATTTGACTACAACAAGACCTGACATGGCCTATGCAGCAAGTGTTCTGAGTCAGTTTATGACTCAACCTCATGACAATCACTGGAGTGCAGCGAAAGGAGTATTAAGGTATCTGCAAGGAACATCAGATTTTGGTATTCTGTATTCTGACTCATTTGATGTCAAGTTGACAGGTTATACAGACTCTGATTGGGCGGGAAATCTTGATGACAGAAGATCAATTACAGGTTACGCCTTCAACATTGGTTCCGGGGTCATCTCGTGGTGCAGCAAGAAGCAGCATACTGTTGCTTTATCTTCGGCAGAAGCTGAATATCAAGCTATGTGTGCAGTGACATGTGAGGCAGTTTGGTTGCGTAGACTTCTCCAAGATGCAGGGGAAGAACAGACAGAAGCTACAATCATCAATTGTGACAATCAAAGTTCCATCAAACTGGCTTACAATCCTGTGTTTCATAAAAACACTAAGCACATAGACACTCAATTTCATTTTGTTAGGGAGAAAGTGCAGTCCAAAGAAATTTCTGTAGACTATTGTAATTCTTGTGATAATATGGCTGACATATTCACTAAGCCACTAGGAAAACTGAAGTTTGATTTGTTTAGGGACACTTTAGGTGTGTTTAAAAATCCCTTTCTCCATTAAGGGGGGATGTTAGAAATTAATGGAGAATAGGTTACGTAGTTATGATTTGTTCTTTATTTGACATTCAGTTCCTATTAATTAGGAATCTGTTTTCTGCCTATGTATCTATTTAATTATTGATGATTAATGAATAAGCTGAAGCGAATGCATTTGCTGGAGGGAGCTCCTGGTGATCTGCACCTGTGAGCTCCCGTGTGTTTTTCCAAACTTCTGTCTTATGCATTTCTTATCAATTCGCCCGATCGGCCCCAAGAATTCGGAAATTCGGCGGTTCGGTTCGGTACAAATGGTTGACAAATAAATTTCTTAAATATTATTGCAATTTGTAATTTCCATGGCCGGTTATCCTCCATCACGACCAGAGCATGTTCCAGTTCATAAACCAGACCTTTATCGTCGAGATCGTAGTGGTAGAAGAACAGTCTATCGAAGCCTTCCCTGCCTTCCCTTTCTCAGAAGATTTATGATCCTCCATCACGACCAGTCTTCGATTCATATGGTATCTGGTGATTTGAACACTACAAATCTTCTTAAATTTCTCCTCACAGCTGTGTTTGATACATTAGAGGAAATGAAAAATAACAATAGAGTTATCATTGTGGATTTTGATTATTCTTTGTAGGTAGACATTTAAGCATATGCAATGGCCTAAGTATAATTTAGATGGCTAGACAATGTATGGTTAGACAAAGGCTATTCAATGGCCAAACAGAATTTGGAGTCAGACAATATTAGAGAATGAAGGGACAAAATTTGGAGTCAGATAATATTAGAGAATGAAGGGACAAAGGAGTTTAGAAAAGAAATCAGCTTCAAAGTGAAACGAAGAAAAAGTCATTTTCAAAGTGAAATGAAATAGAGAAGGCGTAAGAAGTATTTTAATAAAAAAAATTGAAAACATATTGTAAAAATGAAATAGAGTAACTTGATATTTAAATTTTCATGTATTTAAAAGGGCATCTTCATACTATTAAGAATTTTCTAGAATAGTCATTTTTAAAAGATTTTTTTTCTTACTTTTTAAAATCTTAGTACATGTCTTTCGTATAATACTATTGATTTTGAATAATATTTTACTATTTATTTGTGATAAGATTGGTTGAAATGCAACTTCTTGCCTTGTGAAATAGATTATATAATGTTTAGATATTTTTGCATAACCAAGATTCAGAGCTTCTTGCTCAAACATTTTTAATTTATTTTTATTCAGTGAGTTATAAATCACTTTATATAATGTATTATTAATTATTCAATGAGTTATAAATCACTTTATATAATGTATTATTAATTATTCAATGAGTTATAAATCACTTTATATAATGTATTATTACGCCGTTAGGCGTTCCCCTCTCAAATCAACTCCCCCAATTATCACGTGTACTTGTTTGAGCCATTCAATCAGATGTTAGACGATTAAAACATTCCAGACCGTTGGATGTAGTTTAGGTTAATTTTTTATATTCTTTCCGCACAGTTTTTTTGCTGCTTCAAATCTCGCTGAGCAGGGCGCGTCCGTCTCTGGGCATCCCACTCCAGGGGCTTGGAGGTTGATGAGATTTTATCCCAGCGAGGGTTTTGCAGACAGAGTTTTTAATGGATCTTTTAGGCTTCAGATTTCATCCAAGGGAAGAGGAACTGGTTGGCTCAACCTCTGGACTAATGCCTAGAAGGCACTCCACGCTCTTGGAGTCGCAGATGGCCTTCGTGCAACCCATTTTCGATTAGAACGGTAAGATCCTCTGACATAGCCCTGTATTCAATACAATTGAATCGAATCAACCCTAATTCATGCATGGCCATCGCCATGGAGGTTTCAGTTCACAGATGATCTGCCTGGAGGATGAAATGAACAAACAAATTCCATATAGAGTCCCTGGAAAACGGTGAGAATTGCTCGCTTGTAATAATCTTAATCGTTACAAATTATGATTGATAACAGAAAGTGGTTGCAAAGTTGTTAATTTATTGGTAATAATGAGGTGACAAAGTTGTTAATTTATTGGTAATAATGAGGTGATGATATTGGGGAAGTGTTGGGCAGGGATCATGAAGTTCGTTGCATGAAAAGGGGGGTTCTTCTGGAAACTCTTGCAGCTGCCCTGCCTGCAGGAACCATAAGATATAAGTCCAAAGTTGTTGATATATTCATAGATAGTAGCAATCATGATTTCCATCCCATAATGTTGGAAGACGGAACATATATCAAGGCCAAGGTGAAGCTTTAAATCCCATTAAACAGACAAACAAATTGCCTTTCCTATAGGGTTTAGTTATTGTTTCTCTATTTTTCCATTATTTGAGTTTGTTTTGTGAGTGATTCAAGAAACATGTGAAAGTTCAAACTTCCTTTGGCTGGGGTGTCGTAGGGTATCTATTCCAACAAAATAATTTTTGAGAACCTGGTGCCTGGTCTCATATCCTTGAAATGATGAAACTCCTGCCATGCAAGTAGGGCAGATCACAATGAAAATGGAACCTTGGTTGATGGCTCTTAAAACTCGGTCGAGCTTACACTTATACCCGGACGGCCTATTTTTGAGTTAGGCTATGTAGGTTGCTTAAACTTTCTCAGCTCATTTTCATTTTTAAGGTTATAATCTCTTTGAACTGTTCTACACTCACTATTTCCCAATCGCACGATGTTCTCTTGTAGGGTTCACATGATCTTTGGATATTTTATTTACCCATGGTGTTTTAGATCATCTACCAAGTATGGCATCAAACTTTCAATTTCATGTTCAATGGTGTTTCTTTCCACACAAAGATGCATAGGAAACCTCTGAAAACTTCATTGTTGTCGATGTGGTGTAACTAGGGTAAAGCCCTGTGGCTTGAGTTTCAAGAACTTAAGCACTTAGAGAGTCGAACCCGTGACCTCTGGTACACAACCCGTAACCTCTCCTACCTGGGAGACAGATGTTGCATCTTGCTTATGACTACTAACCCTTGAGGCTAATGGCATTATTTTTTTTAACTTATGGAGGGTACACTCACAATTCCTAGATCGCATATTGTTTTCTTCTTGACTTCCTCTTATCTTGGCACATTCTGGAAACTTTGCTTATCTATGATCTTTTTATGATGTTTTTGATCATCTGCATGTGTAGGTTATGTCAGCTCATACTTTGTATTTGTCTATCTTATTCTTGCAACTGTGGAGCTTGGTTGGGAATTTTTTATTTTATCAATGGCATTCCTGGCATTCCTATATCTTGCCAATTTTCTACTGGTTTATGCAGGTCACTTTCATTGGTTTTCTTGTACTATAAAGGTTATTTTTGGTAACTTGTCCCTATCCTTTGCTTCTTATGGATGTCAGTGGTCATCGTCTCCATTCCTTGATTTTTATGAATGCTATTACTGGTAACTTGTCTCTGTTCCTTTTTCTTACTGTTATTTGGGAGGAGAAAGTATCATTGGATTACCATTTGCCTGAAGTAAGATTAAGCCATTCTCTAGTAAAAGGATTTGTTATGGTATTGTAAATTTGTTCTTTAACCTTAGAAATTATGAAGAAACCTTCCCTTTTTTTTATTGTTTTCAATCTTCTTCCAAATATATTTGATGGTGACGTGTTCAGTACAATTTTATTTTTCTTATTCTTTAGTTTAACTACAAACATGTTTTGGTAGGATGTGATGGGGTGAACTCAATTGTTTCTAAGTGGTTGGGCTATTAGCCCGCCAAATTCCTGGGAAGGTCTACAAGTGGCGGATTGTGTACCTTTTGTTTTCAATCTTCTTCCAAATATATTTGATGGTGACGTGTTCAGTACAATTTTATTTTTCTTATTCTTTAATTTAACTACCAACAGGTTTTGATAGGATGTGATGGGGTGAACTCAATTGTTTCTAAGTGGTTGGGCTATCATCCCGCCAAATTCCTGGGAAGGCCTACAAGTCGCGGATTGTCTACCTACCCTGAAGGGCATGAATTCATTCCAAAATTATATATCAATCTACAACATGGTATGAGAGCTGGGTACATTCCAATCAATGACACAAATGTTTTCTGGTTCTTAAATAGAAAATCACGTCTCCAAGGTATTTTGATATGCTATTCCATTTAGCCCTCTAGTAACATCCAAATTTGAATCAAAATTTTCATTCACTAGCAATATGTTGCTCAACAGACTCAGAAATTGCACAAGAACCCAAGCTTATCATACAAGAAGCATTGGATTTTCCTAGAGATTTTCCAGAGGAGTATCATGATATTGTGAAGAGAACACTGCCAGACACACCTAATTTGACTCCTCTCAGAGGCCGGTGTCCATGGGCAGTGTTATTTGGGACATTGTCAAAAGGAATAGTCACCATTGTTGGAGATGCAATGCATGCAATGACTCCTTATATTGGACAAGGTGGATGTTCAACACTGGAGGATGCAGTTGTTCTTCTCAGATGCTTAGTAGAAGGGCTGAATGGAAAATTGATTACTTCTGCAAACGAAGAAAGAAAGAGGCTTGAGAAAGCATTGAAGAAATATGTAGAGGAGAGAAGATGGAGAGTGTTTATGTTGATGACTAAATCTTACATAACTGGATTATCGCAACCAGGATCAGGAAAATTTGCTAAATTTCTTAGAGAGAAAATCATGACAAAGGTGCCTGGTGATGCTCTAAGCCATGCGGAATATGATTGTGGGGGGCTTTTTGATACCATGAAATAAGTTTGAAACTTGAGAGTTATGGTTACAGTTCTAACGTACATTGTGTACGCATTTGCAATGGTATATTTCTGCAGCACAAGTATTCAAGAAAAAATTTATTGGTGTTCAGCAAATAATGTATATCTTGAGTAAAACAAGATTGAAGTGGATAGCAGCACATATATTCTTTTATTTTGTCAAAATTGGTGAACTTTCAATCAAATTCTCTGTGAGAAAAATGCAAGCTTTGGTTCTAATTGCCTTCTGAAGCAAAATATGTACTTATTGCCTAATACACTGACACAGAGATGTACTGAAGGATTTCTAAGGGTAAGTTGCCAATTCATCTTAGATTTATATTTTTTCATATCTAGGCTTGTAATGAAGTTTCCTGTCCATTTTTTTCTTTTGAAGATTGTGTGACACAACCAATTATCATTAGGATGGAAAACTAGATATTAAACTGGATATTGATGGCACAATTGAGAATACTTTGGGAATGATACTAATTCTTAACGACTACATGCATTCCCCAAATGAGTTCCATATACTTTGGTCAAAAAAGCACTTTCAAGTAGAAGAATGCTTCTTTCCTAACGACTACATGCATTCCCCCAATGAGTTCCATATAATTTGGTCAAAAAAGCACTTTCAAGTAGAAGAATGCTTCTTTCCTTTGAAGTGAAAATAATCCACATGTTTACGAAGTTATTAAAACTTAAAGAAGAGTAGAATATGGAAGCATTTTAAAGGGAATGGATGAAAAAAAAAAGAGAATTTTCCATAAGTACTTTTACTGCATCTCAAAATAGGATATTTGAAAATGTCCTTTAGAAAACACATTCCAAGTGAATGGCAATCCACTCCGTGAAAAAAAAATGAAAATGAAGTATGATGATTGTATTTCTATAACATTGTTTCAATTTTTAATTTGTGTTTCTTTGCATTTAATTTAAATTGTAGTCTCATGATTTAAAAGTGATACTGAGTAGCCATTTACTTGGAAAGCTCTATATAAAGTGTGGATGTTAATATTTTCAGTTAGAATTGAATGAATAATATATGATTCTCTATTCAAGTCTAAGATATTAATAAATTTAGAAAAATATCACTTTTTTTGTTGGAGTATATAATTCCTACCTATTTTATGTATGCGTGTGATTATATTTATTTTGTTGTTCAATTACTGGTCATTATCATAAGTAGAGTTATACTCTCTAGGAAAAGGAGTCGTTTATATTATTTAGGAGGTTTTTGGAGCCTAGTTGGTTTAACAGATTCTCTTCAATTAGTTAGTTTTCTATATATTGGTGTGTGGTTGAGATATTCACTTAACCAATAGATTGTGTGTCAAAGGTAGCTTGTCTATCTTGAGACAATGCCTTATATATTTATATGTATTATTACATTAATTTTAATATAGATCTATTTACTCTATACCATCTTAACATGGTATCAGAGCTGATTTGGGCTTAAGTCCTTGTACAAGGGCCCAAGAACATGGGAAGAGTAGAGTAGGTTGTTAACTGCAACTTGTTTGTAACATGATTTTATGTTCCCAAAGTTTGTTAAGGAAATGCAACATTTACGAGGAGGCAAGTGTGCTTAATAGCTAATTGAAATTAATCATGGCTTCCACCTCAAGGTATCTGATTTGGTATACGCCACGTATGTGGCTCTTGCCAAAGAAAGTCACCACCTCATCCTCACACACAAGCTGAGATTGGGTCAGTTCATCCATGTGTCACGCCCAGATATTTCCACCATACGTGGCATTTGACCGTACCACAATGTTACTCTTTCTTCGACATTGGGAACCTCGAGGAAATCCCTGGTTCGATTCCACTCGGCTACATGCTGCAATTGCCGCAAGGCGATGACAGTTTTTTTGTTAGCTCTCCTAGGTCCTCCAATGGTGGCCAAAGGTTCTTCAAAGGTGTAGGAATGATGACCAAGTATGGACGTCGGTGTGTGAACTTATTGTGTTTGGCGGCAGATTGTTATCTTCTTGCTTTGACCATGTAGGGAAGACCCGTTGAGTTAGTTCTAAATAGATTAGTTTGGTAATCATATAGCGTGTATCCTTTTTTTGAAAAGGGAGGATGTGACATCAACTCGTGGAACCATACTCTTAGATAGGTATGAGGGTGGCAAATGGACTCATATAAGCTTGATGTGAAATCAGAGAAATTGTGTCTTTGATTAGGGGGAATGTGAGCTAGAATAATTGCAGAATGTGAAATGGATTAAGTTGAGAAGAGTTTAACATGTTGATCAACCATGTATTTGAAAATTATTCTTACCGATCTCGTGAATATAGAGGATGGCACCCATGTATCTCGGTGGAATTGACATGTTATTAAAGAATATCATTTTTATATCAGCGTTGATCGTACACATGATACACATTTGTACAACATTGCTTTGATAAGATTTATGGCTCATTGAAAGGTTGTGGACTAAAATTCAATGAACATTGAATATGGTCAGATGGATGCGTAGGTCAATTCAAATTTTGACAATCATTCTTTTGATTGTGTCGTTTTCATATGAAAACCAACATTAAACACTGTTGAAATTTCTTTGAGACTGGTGATTGAAAATGAAAACATGATGGCACAGGGGAATGTATAAAACGAGCACTTCGAAGATATCAAATGGACCACTCGATAAACCGACTTGTCTCAACTCAGCAAGATGTTCAATGATGAATTTCTACACTAAGCCATGAGACGAACCCATCAAGGGAGGTACGTAGATATGTACATATATATTAACTTGTATATATATTTTTAATATATGATAATTTTTATTAAAATTTAAATTTTAAAAATTTAAAAATTATATCTAGTTTAAATAATTGATTGATGATTATCTTTGATATATAAATTATATTTTAAATAACATATTTAAATTCTTGTTTGAATTTACTATAGCTTTTCTTGGCATATTGTAGTCCAAGATGTAGATAAATCAATTATGTATGAAGCTAAAACAGTAAAAGAGACTCGAAAATTGCATTGAATTAAAACAAAAATGTATCGAAATGCATTTGCATTTGATAGAAGAAAAGAATCTTGTTTTTCTCATGTTTGCATAGAGGACACACAATTCAATGATGTTTGTGAAAACAATATGTATGTGAAAGCTTGGCAACATACATAACTTAATACAAAGGGGAAAATGTTGTTTGCAAGCTTCGAAGAGATGGAATCATAGGAGACTATAGTGTCATCTAAAGGTGATCGGGTTTCTGATCTTGTTAGAGAAGGTAACATTTCAATTTCTTTGAAAGGATATGTGTGTGTATGTGTTTTATGTTTTTAAAATCATTGTGTATTTAAGTATCTACATAATAGTTCAAATATAAATATAAATAGATAATAAAATCAAGTACATGTTGATAACTAATTTCTTGTTAATTATGAGCTGAATTTACACTTTTCACTGTGCAGGAGATGATTTTGTTGTAGCTGCACCCATTAATAATATAGAAAATGTCAAGTATTATTCGATGCAGTGCAGTGAATGAAAGATGAAGTTATTGGAGGATTATGATGATAACAATTTTATATATGAGAGAGAGTCTATTATACTGAAAGGATATTTTTTTCCAAGAAACCCATCAAACTGATTACTTTCAAGACTAACAACTCGATGCCATAATTTGTCAATATAGTCACTTGGAGTGTGCAACACGCATAAAGTTGATAGAAGTTCAATCAAGAAAAAAATTGAAATTTAAAAAATGAAGAATGTCAAAATATGACCATGAATGGATCATTGAGGATGGCATTCCATTAGAATTTTTTTAATTGAACTGCCCAGCAATATCTTCTCCTTCTATTCATATTTGATCAAGAGTTCAAGTAGATTGTTAGCCTTTCTTTTTGTGCACTCTTCCGTTCTCCATTCTAGCTAGTACTAGGCATTACAAAATTGTTTTAATTAATAGGGTGGCTTTGTTGTTAAGTTAAAAGGAAATTCAAGGATCCCAAATACTACTACAATGCACAAGAATGTAACAGATCACAATCTTCTTGTTTGTTGTTGATTATACACCTATCTGTTTGCACTGCATTTTTTTTTTATGTCATCATTTTGTCTTTTCAAATATTTTTAGTGCTACCTTAGTCACATTATTTACTTTATTAAAATCACATTACCATCAATTTCAAATGTTCTATATCTCTTGTACATTTTGATAGCGCAAAAATATGCATTTTATTGTGTTTGTCCTATACATGCAATGCATACAAAACCTATTAAAACTAACAATGGATGTTCTACACATAAGATTTAATATTTGGAAATTTCATTTACTTTAAGACAAAAATCAGGCCCAGAAAGAAATTAATGCAGCTTTTGAGATTAATGTCACTCGAGTTCATTCAACATTGAAATTTTGAATTCTCAATCTCTAAGCTTTCTCAAATTTCCTAAAAAATACAATAGAATCTCATATTTTAAGTGAAAGAAGGTAATTTCAAGATTATATGTTTTATAATGCAATTTTATAGTACGTTTTCTTTGAACCAATTTCTATTAAACGTTAAGTATCAACCCACATCCATAGTAGCTCTTTTATACAAGATGATGATCTATTCATGAATGCAAAATTTTTAAAGTCATATGATTGTTTTAGACATCTACACCATTATAAGATTCATAAATGCAAAATGTACCATGTTTTGTAATTTGTAATTTTACTATTCATTAAATGTCAACTTCACAAAACCTAAGAATCAACCCAAATCCTTATTATCTTCTACTAACATTATAAGAATCATCATGAAACATGTACCAACTAAATGCAAATTTACTTTCATTGCTTCATATTCATGAACTTAAATATAAAACCTTTAAGCATCAAACCATGCATCATACAAAATATAACATGTTTTAAATAATGTTTATTGTTTATTAAACTCACAAACTATAAATTTAAACCTTACATCAAAGAAAGCGTTGGAAGTTAACTAGAACATCCAAGCAAAGATTGATCCATGAGAACTTTGGTAGGTAAGAATGACATCCAAAATGTGAGATTTATATGTGGTACTACATTTGTTCACAATTTTGATGCATTCTTCTTATCCACATTTTAACTTGATGCATTTTACTTGTCATTTAACTTGAAACATAAAACACTTGAAAAGTTGGTGTAGGGAAACTTTAATTATTACAAAGGGTATCAAAAGTTGGGTTCTAAAACTCTACATATGTGAGCCATACAAAGTATCAAATAAATGCAAATTTACTTTCATTGCTTTATATTTATGAACTTAAATGTAAAACCTTTAAGCATCAAACCATGCATTATGCAAATGTACCATGTTTTATAATCCAATTTTAGAGTATGTTTTCTTTGAACAACTTTATATTAAAAAATAAGTATCAACATACATCCATAGTAGCTCTTCTATACAATATGATCATCTATTCATGAATGCAAAATGTATACATTTACCATGTTTTATAATGCAATTTTAAGTTATATGATTTTTTTAGACATATTTACCATTATAAGATTCATGAATGCAAAATGTAACATGCTTTGTAATTTGCAATTTTATTATTCATTAAAAAACTTGATGATGGGACTAGCCTGCAATTCCATGCTATAATGTTTAACAATAATACAATAG
Source organism: Pinus taeda (assembly GCA_000404065.3). NCBI lineage: Eukaryota > Viridiplantae > Streptophyta > Pinopsida > Pinales > Pinaceae > Pinus > Pinus taeda. Next base: position 97,516 of record APFE031233019.1, on the reverse strand, counting down.
TACACTAATCAACAATTAAATGATTAGTAAATGATTTGGATCTTAATACTTGTGATTAGGTGTTAATCATAGGATGGTTCTGGATTTTCATTGGATGGCATTTATGTTGGACTTTAGTTATGCTGTATTGGCGGTACTCGCCTCAGTTACTATTTCCCGCTCTTGTTTTATGCCAAAACCCTGCATTCTCTGTCATTTCTTCATTTTGCTCATGTATTTTCACTGCGCTAAGGGTTTGGACTGGTAGTGAGGGTTTGTGCTGCGAATGTATGGAGTTGAGCAACAGGCTCTCCGTGCGCCTGGCTATGGGTTATGCTGTTTGTTGGTTTGACACCTTCGTTTGTTCTAGTGATTTCGTTGCTAGGTTACTTGGGCACAGTATGAGGGTTCTTCTCGTCTGTGCAAGAGAGTTGCTACTGTCTCTGTCCGCTCAGTTACTAAACTTGTCCCTGCTCCACTGTTTTCATTTCATTATAGTTCTTCTGGTTATTAAATTTGGTTAATGGGCTACACGTGTTGCGTTCTACAGGTCACAGTGGTGGTGGCCTCCTCCTCAGCTTCACAGCGCTGTTCAGGTAAGCTGTTTCTCCATGATTCGTTTTCCTTCTTTATTTTCCTTCGGTTCTAACGAGGACTACTCCTTGGTCTCAGGGTGTCACTGTGGGCTGTGGCTCAATGGGGTTTCATTCTTCCCATGTGACTAATCTCCAGGTAAAACAATTTGTTTACTATGCATTCAGTTTCTCACTTCTTAGTTCGCTTCCTGTCTTTCACTCCATTGGCATTTGGTTAACAACGGTCCTCTAGTTTGCTTGTGCAGGTGGGAGTTCGTTCACTGGTGTGGTCAATGTAATTAGTATAGGCCTTGATCCGGTAGGCTCGTTCTCTACTACTGTTGTCAATTTGTTTTAGTGTTAGGTGGTCTCTGTCAGTTCATTGCGTAGAGTCCCAGTTCTCATCCACTCGGGTTTCTCTGTTGTTGCTATGCAACCTGGTTCAGTCTTGTACAAAACCCTCATTTGTATTCTGGTAGTTTTATAACTTTAAACCACCTTTTGGATGGTGGCCAACCAAATCCTCACCCTTAGGATTCTGTTGGTTCATATTGTTCTTCCACCATTTGAATGGGTATCCCTAGACTATTATATGTATACAAATATTTTTTTTGTTGGCAATGAAAAGAATTAACAAGGAATTTGGTTATATTTCATTTACCTCTATCCTGGGATTGTTGCTGAATGTTTTCATTCTCATTCTTTTCGAACTGCTCGTAATGTGATTGGCTTTCATTCGTGGAACTCCGTTTTTTTGCTGCCAGTCTTCATACTGGGAATACTCATCTAATTTCTCTGTTCGCTTTCTGTTCTTCAGGAAAGAAAATAAATCAAAAGGATAGGAACACACAGTATTTGCTTAGTTTTTCTTACTCAATGATTAAGGGAAAAGTAAATGAATATTACAATGAATTGTTATAGATAGCTGGATGTTTTGTTAAAACACTCTTTAATTTAAAGTCATATATACAATTCCCTGTTTCGAAGTGACATATTAGATATGACGAAAATATAGTCTGCAAAGCTTACAAAAATTATCTATCTAACTCTTAAACAAGAAACAACTTAAATACTCAGACATTAACTTAAAATACTCGGACATCAAATTTAAATTTAAAATTTGAAATTTCTTTTACAAGTCACTTTTCATGTTTCAAAATCTTTCACATCGAATATGTTTAAAATGTTTTGTAGAACGTAAAATTCCAAGGCTACTTTGATATATTTATTTTCTTTAATTTGTACTGAATGTGTAGAAGAACTTTAGAAAAATGCTGAAGGTTGTACACTTTTTAAGTTAATTTCATAGATCTAATCATAATCACCATCCATGTCACAGATTTTTATGCTGCGCAATGATTTGTATATGGTACACTTGCTAACAAGCTAAATCTATGAAAAATGCTCTCTTCATGGGAGCCTATTTTAAACTAATTAAGAGGTAATTTCTCTTATTAAGCTTCTAGATTCCTTGCTCGTCCACAAGTAGAAATGATACTAATCAAATTTGGTTCGCAAGAAATTCTCTCTAGACTTGTAGGGTAAGGATCAGCTTGAAGGGAAGCTGTCAAAATCGGAAAAGTTATCAAATCTGAGAAGTAAATAGAGAAATATTTTTTATAAGTAAGGATTAACTACAAAGAGAATTGTCACTATACCATACTAAAAAAAAATGAACTCAAACTAACTATGACACATGGATTTACAACTATGAGACCTAACAGATAGGAAATGGGTGGCTGAAATTATTTTATGCAATACTCCCCTTTAATTACAAAAAACAAAAATTTAAACTAACATATTTTCTGGTCTGAGTCTAAGGTATGCTTACAATTTAATTTTTTTTTTTACATCAGTTGGATTTCCTTTTCTTTTCTTCATTGCTTTAGCTTTGTCTGGTGCAACTGTTTGATTGTTCCAAGTTGTCCATGTATGTCCTCTATTTCTTCAAAAATTGGCTTGTATGTAAACTACTACCACATGTCACCTTCCATAGCTTTCTCTTCATCAATTTGTTGCAAAATAAATCATAGTAATATTTTGTCTCTCAAATACACTATTGCATGGAAATTTCATTAACATTTTTATTTTCTACAACATCCATGTTGCCTTCAACATTCATTCTTACAACTATGAAAACATCATTAACACATGGTGTTTCAAGGCATGTTTCAAGAAGTTTTAGTGTGAGAGATTCTCAATGAATACATCAACCTCTTTTTCAATGAAAATAAGTTATTGTAGCATGTACCGCTAATCAATGCCAACGGCATGTCCGTGTTTATTTCAAAATGATTCAATGTATCTAACATCATCTACAATATAATCTGAAAGATAACCCATCGATCATAACAAACCATAGTAGCTAGATTCTTTTAATGTCTTAAAAAAAACCAATGGATGCAACTTTGTGAGAGAAAAATGGCATTGCCATAGTAATATAAATCATAGCAGAGATCTTCTTCACATATATATAACGAGTATGTGCTATATAGATTTATTTATCTCAATGATAACTTTAGATTCTTGAGTTATGACAAAGAGTAAAATATTTAAAATAGAGCATGAACTATAGAAATTTATCTGAATGATAACTTGAGATTCTTATACGATATCAATGTATGTAAATGAAAAATTAATAGATCAATTTAATCTTAATTTTGACGGATTTGATTACCTATTCTTCCCCACTCTATGCTATTCTTCCCCACTCTATGCCTTACGGCGTTTCCTTTGCAACATAAGGTGCAAATGCTAGTTAAGAAACAATTTTATTAATTACTATTTATTAATTGACTAACTAAAAATTTTAAACTCTGAGATCTGTTATTTTTTTTGTTCATGTAGAACGAGTGCTTTCTTCTCATTTCATCTTATTCACTTCCATTTTCCTCCATTGATGATTAGTTCTTTTACAAAAGTTTAAGATTTGTTATTCTTTTTTGTTGATGCAGAAAAAGTGTTTTCTGCGCATTTCATCTTATTCGCTTCCATTAGCCTCAATTGATGATTAGTTCTTTTACAAATCTTAATATCTAATTTTATGAGTTTTTAAATAGTATTAATTCTGATTTTTTAGAGTTTGTTGAAAAAATATTTTTTTAATAATGATAAGATGAATATTCCCGGATTTTTTTGATATTGAATTTTAGAGCATCTCATTTTTTCCGTACCAAATCGAATCTGAATTCAAATTCAAATTTGATAAATATGATTCAAGAGACGTGTTGCCTCTCCTTCCTTCTACAGCTTATGGCCTAAACAACCTCATAATAAGGTGCATTAGCGTAAACAAAGAAAGGGCCCACCCCAAAAGTTTGTTCCAAATAATGTGGAACGAGAGACCATCGTACCCTTCCAAAAGAGAAGGTGCGATGAAGACTAAATTAGGAGAAAGTGGGATGAAGACTAAATTCTTAAAATTGCAAATATGTTTAATGAAGAGCTACCGTATAGCAAACACAAGCACGAAGTAAATTTAGTTTAGAGTAGTATTTAAGTGTGGTTAAATTTTTGTGATTGTAATTAAGAGAAAGTGTTAGAGAAATTAATTTTAATTATTTAATTAATTTAAGTGTTTTAGTTTAATCCTGAATTTCAATTCAATCATTTATTATTATTGATATCTCCCGTATAATTTTATTTAAAATGTTACTGAATAATGAAAATATTGACTTTTATTCCACCATTTTCATTCTTTCCTGAACAAGAAAATGTTGGATCTGATAGAACAATGGGTCGAGAGTAGATCTGCATTTCTTGACCGCCTGCAAAACCATTGGCTTGAGCGTCATTGAGACCGAATATAGTTGCAAGGCTCTCGTAGTTATGGATAGTTTTCACTTTGCCAGGACAAATTCTCCTAAAAGTTATATAAAATTATATAAATTCTAAATAAATTAGCTTATATATTTACATTAAAGTGTACTTATATATATTTACATTTTGTTTATCTGTACAGGTAGCCATGATCTCCCACTCAGCCACCAAGATTATGTGTCCGTTACTACTGCAAACACGCTGAGACAATCGTGAAAGTAATTTACATATATTGTCACATGTCCATAATCTTTGACAGAAACAAGATAACTCGAGAGATTTAATATACACAGCACTAAGAATTGGTGAGCTCCACCTTGTTATAATTTATTTGAAGCAGACTCCAAAAACGTTGGCCTACTATAACGGCATAGTTATGATAGCGAGAACATTTGAGCACCTGACATAATGATTACATAACAAGATCTCAATCAATGATAAAATTTCTATGGAATGGCTTCAAAAAATTTTAGATCAAAGACAAAGTAATACCGACTGAAAGGTAATACGGTGCCTGCAACCGTATAATAAGGAAATTTAATAATATGTTTCTAAAAAGTTCATGAATTATTAATGATCCATCTTTTGGGAGACTAATTTTTTCCGTATTCTTGTTAGTAGATAAAAGGGGGATGATTTCACTTTACATGGAATTGGCCAATGCACAACTAGTTTTATATAATTAAATGAAAAATTTTACTTATTTATTTTCAAATAAATTAATACAAAATTGCTGTATAAAATCAATTTGTTAGGTTAAATTCATTTTTTTTTACATTTCATTTAAATATTGAAAATACAAAAATATTTCTTTTGAAGTAGATAACTTTAAGCATTATAATTTTTTTAGATTTTGTATTCTTCAGTTTTATTAAAGTTTGTTTCTATAATTTATAATAAAATTATATATATATATTATATAATATATATATATATGAGAGAAATTGTAAAGGTTGGATGTCGATTTGATGCTAACACTAATGGTATTAGGCCTAACTACAAATTTCAAATATTTCAGTGAGTTTGCTCCTTTTAACAATAGAGAAACTTGGAGAAAACTCTATTGGTCTATCTTTTTGCATTTTTTTATAGGTTTTCAACTGAATAGATAGTTCAACCAAAGGTTAAATTTAATGCAAAGTTAAATGCTCGTTTGAAAATTTTCTTCTCATGGATTTAAGGCTAAGCTAAGTAAAACATGAAAGAACACAGGAAGTAGTCATCCAAAATGTTTAGATATGACACTCTATTTCATTTTCCACTAAGACAAGGTACATAGTACAATAGAGACTTTATTCCTTATAATGGTATTTAATGGGTTTATAAGGAATTCAACTTATTTTATAGCTTTGAAAAATATCAATAAATTTTTTATCGTGTCTATTGGACAATGAGTAAATATGTAAGTATCTACAACTTTTGGGAAGAGTTCCCCCGAGGGCTTCATTAGTAGAGAAATACCATACCACATGCATTCATATTGGGGAACATATATTGAGGAAAAAATGACATAATATATTGAGCATATAGTAGGGTGTGAAAGGTTTTCACACTGGTAGGTATAAAAAATGGTGCTCAAAGTTAATAAAAAAATATAAAGGGGTATAAAAACTATTAATGAAAAAATGGACATCTACAATATCTAGTGAAAGTAAAGATTTTCTTAATTGGGAAGATGTATCGGGTTTGTATTGGTAGTGGGTTAGATAATGTGATTTTTAGAGGTATTTTCCAATATGTAGTCAAATTAAGGGTATTGTTTAATATGTCATGAATGCATGTGATATGTCAGAGGTTCATTAAGTAAAGCCCTAGTGGAGTTTCCTCTCAAGTTTTTCTCTATACTTTTGTTCATCTTTCTATCTTCTTGGTTCACAATCTTCACTTCCTTATCTATCCTTATATCTTCAAATGAAAAATAATTTGATGTAAAGAATGAACAAAATGAAGAATAAATTAAACGACAGAGTGGATGATATTAGTTTTAATGAACAAATGAAAATTTCCAATAAAATTTGCATGAAGAAAAGGAAATAGAGAATATATGGTTCAAATTTCCATAGGGACTAAATTCCCCTAGCATAGAATTTCTTAACCCCACTTTCTCATAGCTATGGAAGGAGAAATTTCCCCTTTAGAAGCCACCACATTCAATGATTTGAAGTTTAGGATTTTACTAAGAAACATGGTGAAAGATGAAGGTTAATAAACATAGTAAAATTATAATCCCTGGTAATCTCCCTTATACCCAACTTTTCTCTTCCCCTCGTGGCTCTTAATAATTATCCTTCAATATTATATTTATTTCTGAATTAATATTTACATATTCTAAATTTACCATGAAACATATAACTCATAATATATAGAAATCATAGTTTATGAAAATAAATGCAAAAAATTCACTAATTAATCAGTTGCCTTAAAATTCACATTAAAATTTTTATAATATAATTTACACACAAGATCAAATTATTTTATAATCATATCCATTTATTTATAAATTATAAACAATTTAATCCAAACAATCAAAGTGTCAAAAACTTGAGTATTACACATACGATTAAAAAAAAAAAAAATTCACAGACTTCCTTAAAACACTTTTAATTTCCACTCATAAATATTAACGTTAATATCCATGATGTGCATAAATACATCCACTATTTTAATTTATTAATTAGGTTATGATCTTTTGTTAAATACACTATGAATTTCATTCCCATTATATTTTTGTTTATAAATTCAAAATTCATCTCCAACCATGTGTATTGAAAATTCTTTAATGCCATGTATTAGAATGAATGTATGTTAATTAATAAATTATAAGGAAGGTAGTTTATGAATTCAGAATAAGGTTTTTTAGGATCTAAACATGACAAAAACGTAATGTAAAAATGAGCATAGTTGATTCACGTTCTAATACAGAGATGAATGCCCCACAAATTAATGGTGCAATAAAAAAAATGTTGGAGCATTTTCTATATGATGCAAATATGATTTTAATGAAATGCGATAGAAAATGCTGTCACAAAATCCTAATGTCCACTAGAAAAAAGGAACTTAACCAAGGGGCTTTAAAGATGCAACAATGCAAATTTGAAATACTATATTTTTGCTTTGGAATGGTGAATTCAATACTTGAGTCAATCTTCTTCGAGGATCTTATTCAAACATTAGCACATACACAGCAACTAATATAAATTAGGATATATTTTATATTTTACTATATTTTAATCTAGTAGCTTTTGATACTATGTTAAAAAAAGGGAATTGTATAACTAATTAATTCTGAATTTTAAGAGAGAGCTAGTGTTGATAGACAATTACGCACAAATAATCATAGTTCAACATATTAAACGAAAAATTATAAATGTATGATACACTAACCCACATGATCATATACACATCTAAAATTGTAAGTAATTCCTATAAAATGAGGAAGACAATCCACTTTGATCATGTTAAAGCATACTTGTGATGCCCCAACTTGAGAAATAATAAAATTATTAAAGACCATTGTTTATATAGTTTGATTAACTATTTAACTACTCAATCAAACTAATGCTCAACCTTACATTGACTCCAAAACGAGAGGGACTGATTCGAAAACTTAGTAGATGATAATTCCATTTATAACCATAAGGGTTGTGGTGATAATGGATATGGGAGTACGATAAGTAGAGAGTGATTATATCAAAGGTCATAAGTTATCGCAATCTAAATTTACTTATGATCATTAAACTTAAAATATGCCTAATGCATACTAATTGACCATGGCAAAAAGGGAGCACATGTTTATGCGGATTTAAACTTATGTGGTGGAAGCTACTGGCAGATGGAAATGTTATTGCTGCACTAGTTAACCAAAGCACCATTCACATTTTATCATTAATATATTTACTACTAGTATTACAATTACTATTTATTTATTATTAATTTTGGGTTAATATTATTAGTTTCAATGTTTATTGAGCGTAAGCTTAAAACTCCGTAATTTATCATAAATATATATTTTTAAACATAGTGTATGATAGTATTAGATTTTTAAACCTAGTGTCCGATGTATCATAAATTGAAGTGC